>PVHY01007395.1:6171-35004 GCA_004024945.1 Uropsilus gracilis
TATAGGAGTAAATATTTATAAAAATAATCTGTTTCAATCATAATTTTATGTCTCCTTTAGTTAAAGAATATTATGCTTCCAGTTCCTTATGAATTAATTATTTGTGTGGTCAAAAGTATTCTGTACATTGGAGTGCTAACTGGTAAGTATGTGAGATTTTTGCAATCATAATATAATGATTATTCAGTGATATTCAGCTGCTCCAGAAGTCAATCTCTGCACCCTTCAGTTCGAAAAGTCAAAATATTTTGTGGAGTCAGTGATTTTGAATTACTCAATATTTATTAGGTAGTGTTCTAGTTTTTGCAAATAGGGAAACAAGCAGTGTTTTTGTTTCTATTTTAAAATTGTACAGTTTATTTTTTCACAGTATAGTGTTTCTCCCCTCACATGGAGTCACATAATTTAAAAGGTTAAAAGCTATTGAATGTAAGACAACTAGATGTTTGCAAAACAGATTATTCTCATATTTCACCAAAGAGATGTTACAGGAATTGAGGGTTTTGTATCAGGTTAATTTTATGGATCATAAAATTTCAAGTATAGGTCAGCGGCTATGCAATTATTTTGATACTTGAAATTTTGTGTTTGAAAAAAAGCTTTATTTTATGCATATCACTTAGAGAAAGAAAAAAGAGCATAGAACTTTTCTGATTAAATTTTATTAAGGATTAATTGTCCATGTGTCAAATATAAATCAGATGATTTTGAAATCAGATAATCTTTCAAAATTAAACATTTTATGCCACTTTATGCATATGATATACTGCATATTCTGAGTTTAATAACACCAAATTCTATCTTTAGTAAGATAAGGTGACTATAATTTTATAATTATATAACTGTATTTAGAACTATATGTAATTTTATATAATTATACAAATACGTAAGTCTGAACATAATCGATGATTTACTATTCTCTTTTGAACCTCTAAATACTTAATAGTTAATCCATCTTTTTGTTATTGAGAAATGAATGGTATTTGTAAATTTAAGCAAAGTAAATATCATGTAAAATTACTATATATAATGCCGATTACCAATAGTTTGTCCTCTCCTTATCTGCTAAAGTTCAAAAAGAATCCTTTTTTAGACTAAAGAACTAAAGAACTAAAGAGCTAAAGAACTAAAGACTAAAGAACTGAAGTAATTTTAGCTACAGAGATAAGTTGCAGCTATTCAATTCACTAGAATTATGCTGTCATGTGACTTGATGCTTTCTAGTGCTTTGTAAGAGAGTGATATAGAAAGGATAAATATTACTTTACTTCCATAATAAATAATGATAAAGCACAGATGTATTAAAAACATCTCTTTCTGTGATCTACTTTTTAAATTTTTCTAAGTAATACATTACTATTTGATTGGAGGAAGATCAAATATAAATTACTTCTAACAAAGTTAAATGAAATTAATTGATAGAATTTCCCTAATATCTTAGACAAAAATGGAGTCTATATTGTTAAACTACTGTTTATTTTCCCCCAAATCATTTTATTTCATGACAACTGAGCTAAGAGGATGATATTTTGTAGAAGGAAAAGATTGGCATAATACATATTAAACAGCTTGAAGAGTATTTGCCGAGATCATTTCATTATTGAAATGACAAATGTTACTAAATTCCATTAAAGTTTTTGGTGGAATAAGCACCATGAAAAGTAACCTTTTTATATAATATTTGTAACAGATAGTAATCATATTTTTCAATTGCTTCCTTAGCAATCCCCAAGAAGGGAAAAATATCTTTATGATTGAGTACTAATTAAAGCATTTATTGCTTATACTCAGAATTTGATTCCCAAGGAAGCAAAATTTCATAATCAGAAATTGTGAATGAAAATTTCAAAGATATATTTAGAGCTTTCAGACTGAAGGGTGCAGAGTTTGACTTCTGGAACACCCGAATACCACTGAATTATCATTATATTATGATTGCAAAAATCTCACATACTTATCAGGGTAGCACATCAATGTGCAGAATACTTTTGAGCACACAAATAATTCATAAGGAACTCGAAGCAAATATTGTTTAACTAAAGGAGACATAAAATTATGATTGCAATATATTATTTTTATAAATATTTACTCCTATATTTTATTTAGTAGTGTTAAAGTTATTATTTTGTTATATTGCTAAGTTTAACACTAGAAGCAATACATATTTTTCTTATTATGGCAAAATATTTACTGATATCATTGTTTTTATGTAATATTATTAATTTAGAGTTGAATATGAAACTATTGGCCATAACTTTAAAAACTGAAAATTTAAATGCACTGAAATTTTTGTATTCATCATGAAGTACACAATAAAATAGATAAAAGAAGACATTCCATCTATGAAAATACCAGTTTCAAATAATTTAGTGGAAGACATGCTTTTCATAGTTTATCATCATAAGTAGTCACAAATTTACTTATTATTTACCTTTACATTTTCTTTTTCTTTTTTTTATTAAGGTAATATTGGACTTTAATGCTTTATATGAGTTATAGCATAAGATCTGCATCCACTTCCAAAACACAATGTAAGATCCTGTTTTCACTGAGTTTTCTTTATCGACACATGTATTTCTGGACACTAAAATCATCTTAATAGTTTGACTATTGTAAGCAGTGTTACAAGAATATGGAAGTACTCATTTCCTCTCAAATTAGTATTCTTAAATTTGGATGGTTAGATTTCTAGGAGTGGCGTTACTAGTCTACATGACTGATTCATTTTTATGTATCTTGATGCACTTCCATAACACCTTCCATAAGAACTGGAAGAGTCTGCATATCAAACAACAGTGTAGTAGGGTTCCCTTTTCTCCATATCCTAAACAACACCTATTGCTTTCTGATGTTTTCAGTATTAGATTTCAGATTAGATTATTTGTCTTTTGTTGTAGTTATTGATTTGCTTGAATCAATTGCATATTTTTATGTCAGTTCTTTCTTAGATGATTGTTGCATTTTATTTCTATATATCTCATATAAGGCAATTAATATTTATAGTTAAATAAAATATTAAATATTAATATTAAATAAAAATGGTTATGTGTATACCTATATAGATACATGCAGTATATATGTGTATATCTGTAAACTACTGTGTGCATGCAGATTTCCATTTTTTCCTACACTTTACTTATTAAAACATGATTTTCAAGCCCTAGGATATCTATTAAATAGTATATAGTATATTAAAGTTTATTTCCTTTCTTCATTGTTTAAGCTACTGTAGTGTATATGTATACATACAAGTGCACATACATGTGTCCATGTGAATATATGTACATATGTATAAATAGATTTTAATGATATCAACATACTTAGTCTTAAATTGGATAAATAGAATGCAGCCATATGATATTGGATATAATTATAAATATTTTTTACTAAGAAATATAAAAGCTTTACAATGGATTGCTATAACATTGAAAGCTTTACACTGAATTGCTCAAAACTGAAAGAACTGTTAAAGCTTATATAATCCCCTAAATTTTTCAATAATTCTTTTCCCTCTCTCTGAACCTAGACTGTAATGCAATAAAATGAAAGATGGAGTAATTCTGATGGAAATTCAGAACCACAGCTTATTACATGAATTAGAGGAAAAAAAAAAGAGTTTATTAAAGATTAAAAATTGTTACTACTTGATTTAATTTAAAAATTTCTCAGAAATTAAGATTCAGTAAAGGATAATTAATTACCTCAAAATTTCAAAACAGGTATCTTAGTCAATAATATATAAGTACTAGGATATTAATACTAGAAATGTAGTAATTGCCTAGCCATATCACCTCATAATTTGAATAAGAATATTGAGAATCAATAGTGAGATGATTTTACCACAGTTTTTGTTTTAAATTGTGAGAGTCTGAGTTGAGAAAGTCTAATAGGATGGGAGGTATTAATGAAGCTAAAATAATGAATAAAGGACCCACCTGAACTAGTAAGATCTTGGACATTCATCACAGCATCCATAGGCCATAAGAGACCTTGCCAGCTCTCACCCAGATCAGCAGAGGTCTTGCAACCTCCCACAGGAAATATTCATCACCTGCCCATACTGACAGAAGCCTCATGACCTTGCATGTACCCCAATAATGCTTGCCAGACCTACAAAGTTCTTGTCATTCCCATGCAATCTTCACCAACACCCAGGACTGGTGAAACTCTTGACCCAAATTCAGGAGTGAGCCAGAATGGCCAGAGGCATCATGAACTGACTTTCAGTGAGATCCTGCTGGCATGAAAGTGCATATATCAGAGAGATGGGGAGGATCTATGCCCAGAAAAACACCACCATTACCTCCAAACCTATTAATAGGCAGAAGGAAAAACCCAACAAGTGGGAATGTTTCCATTAGCAAATAGCACAACACAGGGAGTCATGCACATAGAAGGTATGAGAACCATGTATTATACACATGGAAACTGTGGTCTCTCTACTAAATACAGTTTAGATTTGCAATAAAGAAATGACAAGAAATGGAAGAAAACTCGGAAAAACAAATGGATGTTCTTAGAAATGAGATGAACTGAAGATAAGAATTAAAGCTTTAAGTAAGATTAAAATGAATGTAAGAATTTCAAAAGACAATCAGGAGACAAAAACTCATGGGAAATTCAAGTAGTAGAATAGGTTGATGTAATGATGAGTTATTGTAATTGAAGTGGAAGATACAAGGAAAGAGAAGAATGATATTTTTAAAAAAATGAATAGATCTGAGAATTATTTAACTCCTTGAGAAAGGGGAAACAAAAGAATAAGAGTAATATCAAAAGGTGAAAAGGGGTAGAAAATATACTTAAAGAAAAAAATGGAGAAAAAATTTCTAAACCTAGAAAGATGATAAAAGTATAAACACAGGAAGCTTAAAAAACAACACCAGTATACCTAGGTAAAATGATATCATCAAGATGCATAAGACATGGAACTGGTACAGAGAGATGCAAAAAAATTTATAGCTCTCTACAGAACAAAACAAATGAAACAATCTGAAAATGGCCAAATAATTGCATGGGCACTTTTCTAAGACTAAATTAAAATGGTCAGTTGACACATGAAAAACATCTTCATAACTTATTTTTAAATATATGCAAAACAAGACCTCAGTGGACTACCCTCATACATCTGTGAGAATGGTCCTTATTGAAAACAGCAGAAACAACAATTGTTGATGAGGATATTGAGAAAAGAAACCATGCTACACTACTGGTGGGGATGCACACGTGTACAACTCTTATAGAAACTACCATGGAGATGTCTGGAAATATTAAAAATGGATCTGCCATTCAACCCAGTAATTCTATTCTTTGATAGCTTTTCAAATCTTCAAAAACATTAATTCAAAAGAAAACTTGCATCCCATATTTATTTCCACACCACTTGCTATAACTAAGATATGAAAACAACATAAGATTCTCAGAAAAGATGAATGGATCAAGAAGATATAGTATATATATGCAATGGAATATTACATAACAATTACAAGAGTGCATATAAACCCATAACATTTGTAGCATCTTGGATGGAGCTTGAAAAGATAATGCTAAGTTAAATAAGTTAGAAGAAAGATAAACACTACATAGATATGTGAAATATAAGGTAACCAAATTTATAATCAGATTAATACAAACTGAAAAACTAACCCTTGATATATGACTAAAGAACTGAAACACCATGGGCAAATGGTTGTCAAGGGGAAAGAACAAATATGCAAAGAATCATATTGATCTATAAAGAATCATATTGATCTATAATGATGGAATATGGGTGAGTTTGTGGTGGGTGAATAATGGTGGCGATACCTAATGAGCGTTGTACCAAGTGAAAAAGGGCACTAAAACTTAGTTCATACAGTACCTAATAGTTAACCTGTTACTGACTAGGTTCTTCCATTCAGACACACAATTGTAATACTTCTTAGTTTCAGGGAACAATAATGAACTTTTCTAACAGACACTGTAAAACAGAGAGTCACTGAGGTCACATGTTGCCAGTTATAGTAACAGCTATTGTCCAGTGTTTTAAAGTTATAAACAGGAACTATCCAAGTTGACATCTTCCTACTATTCCAGACCTACAACAAATATTCCAAACATAAGACAAGCTTTGAGAATGACAACTTCCTACAAGTAAATACCTGAAACAAGTATTCAACAAAGGGCCAAGGTAACATCTTCTTGCCACTGTATACCTAGAACAAATATTCTGAAAAAGGTCAGCAATGGCATCCTCAATAACTATCATCACCCTTGTCTCTGCTCGTCTCTGGGAGGTCCACACATTCCATTACCAGTAAGCTCACCTCTCTCATCTCTGAGAGGTCCATATTCTGGATGCAGCAGTGTTCACCTCAAACTGTATCCTGGGTGGTAAGAGAAACTTGGGAAGACCAAACTCAGTATGGCTAATCTTCCTCTGCAACTCTTTATCCCTTACCAGAGTCTACACCTCCAATGATTATTTCTTGCCCTCAAGGCATATCTCACCTGGCACTACTTTTCCTCACCTGCATACTCCTCATGGGTGCCTTCAAAACATTAGTTTTGCCTTAGTTTTACCATACAACCTCAATTACAGGGATATCCCACTATAACCAGCTGAAAATAAATTAAAAGTAAAAATGAAAATAATCAATTGATAAAATTGAAAAATTCCAGAGTCAAGGCATTCCAAACTTTATTGAGGAACTTGGGTTGAATTTCACAGACTGTGAATTGAATTGCAAAATGAAAAAGAAAGTACGGACAAAGAAATGTGTGTATATGTTGAATTGGGGCTACAATTCAGCATGTTATTTTAGATTTTTTTTTTAAGGACAGATAGAAATGAAATCATTTTTGAGACTAATTCAGGCAGCTATAGGGTTAAACGTTTGAAACTAATGGAGACATAGGAACATATACACAACATGGAGGACTGGAGAGAATTTGACATAAAAATATTTGTTGGGCAGAGTTGATAACCTCTTGTGTTTGTAAAATTTAAAACAATGTTGCAATCAATGTGTGAAATGTGTAATATTCTCCAAGTACATTCAAACGTTCAGTGATTTTGCAGAGCTGGTTAAGACTTGCATTTATCTAGATGAAATTCCTCCCTTTAATACTTCGTCAGCATAAAAATACCTCAATAAAATGTATTCAAGGTATTGACAAAAGAGAACTTGGCATGTATAAATGGATTAAAAATATGTAAAAAAACTCATGTATGTAAGAACCTGAAAATCAAATCTAGAATATGTTATACAGTCTTAATAGCTTAATAATCACACCTGAGTTCAGCTAGTGCTAATATTTTTTCAAAAGATTTCCATTCATTCTCTTAAATGAGTACCATTTATTTGGTTTCTTAATAGTTACCTTAAATTTTTAGTTTGCATTTTTTAAAGATTGAACATGTATTTATTTTTTTATTGATCATTTTGTTGGTTACATATATATGCATGTGTGTATATATAATGTGTATATATAATACAATTGTATAGGTAATATAATAATATATGTAATACAATTGCATATACAATTTATAATTACAGATGTAATCTTATTGTATAATATATCATTATAGCTGTATTATATTATATGATTAGATTATACGTGTAATTATATTATTATATTATAATATCTATAACATATGTCATAAGTTATAATATTTATGACATAATAAACAACAATAATTATAAAAATATAATTACATATGCAATCTAATCATATAATATATTATGATACCTATTATAATACATTATATTATATATTATGTTGTATAATGTATAATTGTATGATGTATAATATATGTTGTATTATATAATATAAAAATATATATTATATATTTTCTTATATGAACAGATTACATATGTAATTGTCTTATATGTAATTCAAAAAATAATTCAAAAAGAGAGCTGTACTTCAGTGTCTGTAGCAGCATTATTTACAATAGCCAGGATGTAATTCAAATTATATATAATTGTATAATTATATGATCATACATAATTATATACAATATATAACTAATTGTATATTATATATTTATTATATAATAATATATAATTATAATATAATTATGTATAATTATGTATTACTACATATAATTATATATATATAATTATATTAAATCATTGCATTCTCTGGGGCTCTACCTCCATCTTATTACCCATCAACCTTCATCATGATCTTCTTGTGCTTCTTCATTCCCTGATTTCTCCTTCCCTACTCACATTCCCAAACTGACTACCCCAGTTCTGGTATTAACTTATTTTGACATTTTCTTAACTTTTGGTTTGTTACTCCTATATCCCTGGTGAGACCATTTGGTTTTGTCTTTTTCTCTTTGACTTATTTCTGTTAATAAGATTCGCTCTAGATCCATCCATGCTCTTACAAATGCCTCATATTTGTCAGTTTTGATCGCAGAATATTCTATTATGTAATTATACCACATCTTTTTCAAGCATTCATCAGTTTTGGAGCATTCTGGTTGTTTCCCCATCCTGGATATTCTAAATAGTGTTGCAATAAACATCCTAGTACAGCTCTCTCTTTGAATTAGAGTTTTGCTGTCCTTTAAGTAGATTCCTAACTTCAAATTATATTACAAAGCCATAACAATTAAAATAGCATGGTACTGTAACAAAAACAGATAAGCAGACCAATGGAACAGAATTGAATACCCAGATATATAAAGCCACACTTATACAGTTAATTAATTTTTGACAAAAGGGCAAAAAAATCATATACTGGAACTAGGATATCCTCTTCAATAATGATTCTGGGAAAACTGGACCACTGTATGCAAAAAAATTAATCTAGACAACTCCCTCACACCATGTACAAAACCAACTCAAAATGGGAAAAAAAAAAACCTTGGATATAAGACCCAAAACCATAAAAAGACAAAGAGGAAAATATGGGCAAAACACTTCAAGACTTACACTTCAGAAACACATTTAGGGCATATCTACAGATGCTAAAATAATGACGGAAAACATGAACAACTGGGACTACATCAGATTATAAAGTTTCTTTACAACAAAAGGACAATAACCAAAAAAAAAAATCATTTGAATGAGAAAAAGATCTTTTCCTCCATACAAGTGATAAGGGTCTGATTACTAAGATCCACAAAGAAAGAACTCACACAATTTAAGGTGAAAATATATTTCTTTAAAAATAAATGTTATCTAAATTTTGTTGAATTTATAATTTGACACTGGTAATCAGAGAGTATCACTGTAAGGATAAGGTTTGAACACTAAATCTTAAGGAAATAAGACCCAAGAAATTAAAAAAAGTATTGCAGAACACTGAAAAATATTTATCATTCAATTTAATATTTGATTAACATCTTGTTTGCCTCATTTATGTCATGCTACAAAAACAAATCAATTAAAACTCTATAACACCCTTTTGTCTTAATTCTCTATATTTATATACAAAGCTATATAAAACAGAAGGAGAAAGTTAATATTTTACAGGGACTCATACTTCTGCAAATGATGTTTATCTTTTTTATTGGTGACAAATGCTCCATTATATAAATATACCACAAATTTTTGATCCTTTCATCTGTTTTGGTACCTCTGGGTTGTTTCCATATCCTAGCTATTGCAAATAGTGCTGCAATAAACATAGAGGCATAGGTTTCCTTTTGAATTAGTTTTTTAGTGTTCTTTGAGTAGATTCCCAGAAGTGGAATTGCTGGATTAAATGGTAGTTCTATTTTCAATAGTTTGGAGATAGGACTAGCTTTTTATGCTAGCAGGAATCATGCTAGCTGATATAAAACAGTAAAAAAAAGAGCAATACCAGATGGTCTTACTTATATATAGGATATACGGTAAAAACAAAAGGACAAGAAAATGTTAAAACTAACAAACTGACAATAGAACTAAAGCATACAGCAAGGGAGGGGGAGGAGGGTGAAATCAGGGGAGGAATGAGTACAAGAGAGCAAGATGACGGTTCCTAGGTGACACTGTGATGGGAAAAATTCGGGGTATACTATGTATATGCTATGCTATGCTACACTATACTATACTATATATAACAAATAAATTCAATAAAAAACTTTTTAGGAACTAATTTATTCCTCAAGTCATATGCCTCATAAGCTGTAGTATTAAAAATATTGTAAGGATAGTACTATTCATTATTCTTAAATCAATAAATCATGGTGAATGTTGGAGCAGAAGTAATATGTATTTTTTCCTTCCAAACTATTTCATGTGATATTTTAGGAGGAAAGAGGATATTTCTTTTTTTTTATTCTTTATTTTCATGTCTTTGTCTTTCCCCTTTGCTTTCAGTTCTAATTTTATCTAAAGACCTATATTGCATGTTGGGAAGAATTATTTTGTCACTATATTGTGGATCCATCCCAGGTTGGGTAGGTTCATTGTCAGTTTTCTCAGATGAAAAGAGAATTTTGGAAACCTTGGTAAATTTTGCAGGCCTTTAATGCCAAGGTGGGACAGTATACACAGGCAGAAAATGAGGACAAATCAGACTAGAGGTAGACAAATAATAGACCTCTAGCACCTTTTATATTTTTAAGTGTCTAGAAATACACAACTGATACATTTTTGTGAATGCAAAGTCCATCTGTTTTGTACTAACATTTCAAAGTCAAGGATGGGCTGTCTGTGGAAGGTTTAAAAAAAAAAAGCCTGATTTTTGACTTATATTTGTTACACACTACAAAATCTGGCAGTAAGTACATGTTTAAAATATAAAATATATTTTCCAAAACATGAACAATTAAAAAAGTAAACTGCAGTAGTTTTTAAAATTACAAATTCTGAGCATTAAAAATACAAATATACTTGTAGAAATCACCCAGTGGTAATCAAAACACCTTTTAAAATATGTTCCCTAGAAATGATGTAAATTGCTGTCAACACTTTTCATTCAATATTATTAGAAATGTTAGTTTAATAACGAGCATTTTTCATAGGAACTGAATTTTAATATCTAAGACCTTGGTATTAGCAGAGATCCAAGAGAGTTTCTTGTTTTCTGACAAAATTTGAAGGTGAAACTAGTACCATATGCATTTTAGTTTATCAGTGATTCTACAGTAATGTTATTTAATGCTATTTTATCCAATGTATGTGTAATGATTGGAAGATATGAGAAGCAATTACTCATTTTAATGATAGTCTTTCATAAACTATATACTTAGTTTATCATTTGAGAATATATTCACATTGGTTTTGCTTCTTTTTAAGCTTTATTTATTGATTATATTATATATATCCCTGTGTGTATATATATATGGATATATATGTATATGTGTTTGTACATATATACATATATATGTATATATATATATATATATATATATATATATATAAAACATCATTGTCTACCCCAGGATTCTCTCATTACATTATCACCCATGTACGCCATGCAGCGATGAGAATCTGAACCACTTCTCCATGTAGACTAACATTATGAAATAAGAACCTACACATTTTAATTGCAACTCATTTCATATAAATGAAACGCAACAGTATTTTCCAAAAATAGGTATTCACTTAAAATATCTACATCAATTTACTTTTATATTTTCCTCTCAAATGATCTTTTTTAATTTAGACTCTGTTTTTCCCGTTACTGAAGACGACAATTTTCTTTCTTCTCCTTCCCATTCTGTATTTACTTCACAAAAAGAATATTACACTCCAGATATATCAGAAAGCAACTGCATCATACTCTCTCTGATGCTGCTATTTCATGCAATGAGTACTATCTTTTTCTGGATTATTATCATAGCTTCTTGATTGGCTAGCATATTCTTTGACTCTATTTGCCCACCCCTTTCTAAGCTACTCTCCTTATGACAAAGTTATGTTATTAATGTTTGTCAGTGATTTTATGATTTTGTTCTCCCCTTTTATAAATGTCAAAATTATGTTAACAGTCTATGATGAGTATAGCTATTCAGTCTGAAAATAAAATTCGGTCAGGATAGGCAGAAGCCTCTAACCAAGAAGCCCCAGGTGCGCGTCACCTGTGAGCATCGCAGAGCCAAAGTCACAAAAGCAATGTAAACAACAGGATTTTATTAACAAGGGAATTCAGCAGGGAAAATGAAAAGCCCTCCAAACCACAAGTGACCAGTTATATTACTCCCATTTATCATTTTCAGTCCCAAAGTTCCCAAAGACACATATCCAAGATGGTGCCCCCTTGCCCCTCCAAAACTGAGGCAGACACTCTGCAAATTCCAATTTTTCCCTGCATCAGCAAATAATGTCTAGTCTTTTTCTCACTGCCATTATTCTTAGTTCAGATTTTAAATCCAGTGTCATGAGCTATCTTGTAAAAAATCTATCAAAACTCATTCCTCCATAGTTTTAAATCATAGAAATGCAGATTTTGTGTTCACAACAAAAATACCCAATTTTTCTGTATCCTGTATCCATGTGAAGTCAAGCAGTTTCATTGTCGATTCACACAAACAGAAGAATCACAGAGACTTGATTATACCAATGTGCCTTTTATTCTGAGACAGGAGACCATATACACAAATAGACAGGAACAGATACTAACTCAGAAAGGAAAAACAGCAACTACTTAACCTCCTAGTCCCCACCACATAACTAAGTGTTCATATTCATACAACAGAAATGCTATTGCAAATTCATGACCCATCTGTTGTTTGCTAAGGTTATTGGTTGTCCCTTGTGTGGAAGGCAGAAAACAGTCTAATCTTGACTCATTTTCCTTACACCTTGTTATTCTGAAGTGCTTTTGCTTTTCCTCAGTTTGTTTTAGCTCTGCATGTCTTTAGCCCTCCATATGCCTCTTTCAGCTATGATGTGACAATGTGAGCAGTTTATAGACCTCCATTTTTGTGAAAAGAGAGAAATTTTAGTGTTGAATCTGAATTGAGAAAAGCTACCTCATAAAGCAGACTCTATTCTAGCTGTTTATATACAATATCAAATATTAAATATTTTTCTTGGCTCAAAAAGACCATTTTTTTTTTCTTTTCCTGGCCCTAATGTTACATAAATGTAAGAGAGACTAGGGATTAGACCTTATAAATTGGGTTAGAAGTAGCTATTTCCTGCTAGTTATTTAATGCACTTCACTTCATTTTAGTCTACTATAGATATGGACAAGAGACAAATTTGTTTATTTTAGCAGGTTGACAGTTCATGTCTGAACATTTTGTGCTTTGAAATCAATACATATTTGCCAAGCATTATGTTTGTCATGATTTTATCTTTTTCATTTCTTCTCTCACTCTCATTGTAAATTTTTTTTTTACCCTACTTACTTATTCTTTACAGATAGTGTATCTAATTTAGTTTACTCCTATGGTTTGTCATTAGCTCTGAGGACACACAGATAAAACAGACCTCAATTACATGATCACAACAGAATATAATAGATGAAGCAATGATAGAACTACTTTCAGATTCTATTTGTGTGTTTAAAGTTCAGTGAATTGATTACTATTTGTTAAATTGTGCAGATAACTTCCTTCTCAATATCAATATTGCACTCTGCTAAAGTGTGTCAAATCACATGACATGTTCAAGGCCTAGTAGCTAATTTGCTGCAAAACTCATGGCTTTTAGAATAATTTCATAAGTATCAAATCATTTGATTTATACAACCCATGAGAAGACAGAAAACTGAGCTAAATTCAGAGAAATTAAATTGTTGCTACTTTCATGTGCCTGTTGGCCATTGTACTTCCTCTTTAGAGAAGGGAAATGCAAATCAAAACCACAATGAGATGCCATCTCCCACCAGTAAGAATGGCCCACATCCAAAAAACAGACAAGTACTGGCATGGATCTAGAGAGAAAGGAACACTTTCACACTGCAGGTGGGAATGTAAACTGGTCCAGCCACTATGGAAAACTGTGTGGAGAACTCTCAAACTAATGAAAATGGAACTACCATTTGACCCAGCAATCGCTCTTCTGGGAATATACCCAAAAGAGACTTCAGTGTGACTACAAAGAGACACCTGTGCTCGGATGTTTATTGCAGCACTATTTATAATTGAATGGACATGGAAGCAACCCAAATGACCCAAGACAGAAGACTGGATGAAAAAGATGTGGTATTTATACAAGATGGAATATTATGCATCAATTAAAAATGAAAAATTTGACAATATTTGGTAACATGGATGTACGTAGAAGAAATCATATTGGCAGACACAATTCAGAAGGAAAAAGACAGAAACCAAGGTTTCACTAATGTATGGACAACCAAATGACTTACACAACAGGTGGGGGGTACCAGCTGGAGTGACCAGGGAGGGGAAGCGGTGAGTAACCCCAGGGAGGGGAAGCGGTGAGGAGATCACAATGATGTGAAATATATATTTATATAAATAATTTTAAAAAATAATAATGAATTGTTGCTTGGGTGATGCAAGCAATGAAGTAACAGAACCAGACAATAAGTGTGTGTCTGGGAACTCCAAGAGCATGCTCTTTTCACCTGGCATCTCTCATATTTGATAATGCTTCTACTGTTCTTAGCACCACCAACAATATACATTATACATTATATTGAAAGTTCTGCTAATGACTAATATCACAGGAAACTAACAAAAATGTAGGGGCAAATAAAATGATAAGGTCAACATATAGAAGAGCAATATATCACAAAATGGATATGTTTTAAAAGACCTGCATTTAGATATTTCCTTTACCCTCTAAATATAGATAAACAATATCATTACTAATTAACTTGAGGGTAATTGATCACATACCTTCCCTTCATTTTACACTTTATCTGTATTGATTCCCCATCTGTATTTCAATCTTCTGGAGAATATGGTAATATTTTTTATTCTCACCTATTACTGTTGGTTTATAATAGAAGTATATTATGTGGATTAGTAATATATAGTAAAATATATTTTTATTTTGTTTCTCTTAGAGAACACACATCCAGAAATACTATTTACTTGTAGTATGATTTTCTGGGTGTATGTTTATACTGAAGGATGGTGAGATAGAGTGAAAATACTCAGAAATATTGGTGAAAGTGGATTGAATATAGTTAACCAAAACTTCTTTGACTTTTAAACGCATAGAAAAATATAAATTACTTGACAATTTAGCATTTACTATTTTTCTATAATGTGATTATTTTCAATATACAATATCACAAATTTTATAATATGAAAAGTCATTTAAGTACAATGAAAGTCATGAACATAACTTTATTATCTTAAAACTATTTTACTTTTTTCAAGGAAATGTAAGATGATTAAGAGACTTGGCAGATTCTTCTGCTTTATATAAGGCTGGTTCTCATTTCAGTTCTTAAAATTGTTTAAAAGATACCATAGAAGATTGCATTATCTCAAAATTTGGTATCTTTTGGCATTCTGTAATAAAAGAATTAAAGTTACCATATGACAAAATCATTCCATTGTCTAAATATATCCAAGAGAACTGAAAGCATATATTCACACACAAACTTCTACAAAATATTTATAGCAACATTATTTATAATAGATAAAAGGTAAACTAAATCAATTGTGGCATAGTCCACAAAATGAAACATTATTCAGGCATAAAAAGGCACAGAAGTAATGATATGTGCTATAACATGAATAAATCTTTGATTGCAGTATGCTATGGGAAAGAATATACTACAAAAGATCTTGTTATTTTTTTAGTCTATTGATACTAAGTATTAGTAATAGACTAATATATTTTTATAGAATGTATATTAGGTAATACTTGGGAATAACTGCTTAATGAATATGAGAATTTTTTTTAAGAATAATGAGTAGTTTCTAAAATTACATTGTAGATGGATGCACAAGTCTATGAGTATACTAAATTGTAGAATTTAGTAGCATATGTGATATTTTGCTATATTATTATATTAAATATGGAATTTTATATTTGTTTAAAATAAAGAAAAATTGTAATATTAATTTTTATTACTTAAAATGTAACTATTGACTGCTACTACTTCAGTATTTTTCTTCCATGTAAATGTCTTATGAAAAAATAAAATGCTTTAAGAAAATTGGCAACTTTAGCAAAATCCTCACAGAATGTAGCAATAATGGCCATTTTTCATCAATCTCCTGAAACAAATTCATGTTATTTAATTAAAAAGATGAATTTAATTCTAGAATACAGTAGCAATTATTTATTTATTTATTTATTTATCTATCTATCTATCTATCTATTTATTTATTTATTTATTTATTTATTTATTTATTTATTTATTTATTTATTTATTTATTTATTTTTTACTGTTTTCCTTAATGACTGCAGCAATTTCCATTCCCATCAATAGTATAAATGTGTTTCCTTTCCTCCACATCCTTCCCAACACATAAATAAATGATCAGTAATCATAATACATTTAGTTTACTTCATTATTTGTCATGTAAATGTGATTTGATATCTAATATGATCTTTAGTCCATCATATTCACAGCAATCAAATGTGTGTTATATAGTGGCAGCATAAATTTTTGTAGTATCCTAGTGATCAGAAATTTGAAGTTTATACTCATTGAAATATATTTCACTAATGGGAATTATAGAAATATTCATATTTATGAAAAAATATGCTTAATTTATAGTAATGAAGAAAAGTTGCAAAGATATTTTTCTTCTTTTTTTTGACTGGTAAGGTATCTTTTATTTTTTTGTACATACTAGAAAAATCTGGAAATAGAAAAGGAAAACCATTATGCAGAGATAATTACTATTTTTGATGTAATCATTAAAATTTTTTTCTATGTGTATGCATAGCCACTTAAATTGTTACTATATTGTGAATATTGTTTTTATAGTAAGATTTTTTAAATTTTAAACTATACAGTTTATTTTTTAATTTTAAACTATACTATCTTATAATATGTTTTTTTTATTTTAAACTATACAATATACATAAAAGAAATTTAGGATACAGCAAGATATCAGTATACAAATTAGGATACAACAAGATAGCAATATGATAAATACTACAAGTTTTGAAACTTTAAGTCAACTTGAAATTTGGATACAATAACAGAAGTAACAAATGGGAATGTTCTCCAATATCCTAGTTAGGATTTTTTTAAAATAATTTTTTAAATGTTTTTGTGGAAAGAAAGCAAGTTACATAGCTAGGTATACATATTGCAGTACCATAATTATGAAATTATAACCATGCAAAATAATATATTATTTACTAATGTGTGATTTAAAAGTTTCAAATACACTGGAATGGCAAACATCAAATCCAGTATACTGATTATTATTTTTGGGAATGTATAACAGGGAATAGGAGAGAAGAGATATTCACAGAGAATGTCAATTATCTCTGTGATGGTTGTTCTTTTTTTTAAAATTATTTATTTTTTAAAAAATTGCATATATATGTATATTTATATTTAGGTTACATTATTGCATTATTGTGTACCCCAGGGCTTTTCCACTTCACTAACACTGGTTAACCATCCTGATCTTTTGTGCCCTTCACCTCCCACAACTTCTTCCCTCTCCTCCTCTCTCGAGCCATTGTTCAGTCCCATTGGTTACTTTTATTTTTTCTTATTCGTTTGTTTGTCCCTATTTTTTTAAAAAAATATATCTATAACATTATGAAAGGACTTATCTTTCATTTAAATGTAATTTTACTGTGTAAAATTTACTTTCTTCTCTTGAAAGAAAATTCTATTTAGTAGATGTTCTTATTTTTGGAATTATTTGATAAATTTTATTTAGTAGATGTTCTTTTTGTTGGAATTACTTGATATTCTTTTTTTTTTTTTTTTGATTCTTATAAAAGAAGCTATCCTTATATACATTAGAACATTGTGTTAATGGCTCCAGGGAGGATGAAAATGATTTGGTCATTTTACACCTGGAAAACATCCAAATGAAAATTGCTTGCTCACTTGGCATATCAGTAAGAATTAAGCCATCCTTCCAGGTGTCCCAATCCTGTTCCCTAGAATCTGATTCTTATCCAAAACAATCTCAGGAAAGTGAAGTTCACTGTGGTGAACCCAGAGTTATTGCTCCATTTAAAATCTGCCAAGGATCCAAGATTATTAGGACTTTTATTCTTTGATTTTCAAAATTTGCAAAAAGTTATGCATTATGATAATGACAAGGATATTAGAAATATGTGTTTCTAAACATATAATATTCTTTAATCCAAATGCCAGGGCTTTTATTAGAGAAAAATACATCAACCATCAATGATATTTGCAAGGTTCACTTTAACTATGCACATAAAATGTTAGCATAATAACTTAAGTGATTGCAATAATTATAATACAACTACTTAAATTCTAGTCTTCTAGCTCATGAATTTATCTACTCCTAGGCATAATAACTTCATGTACGTTGGCATTATTTTAATGTTTATTGTAGAATTCCTAGTAAATTTGGAAAATATTTTCATTTTAAATACTTGTAGCAAAGGTTAGTTTTACCACATGTTAGCAAAGAAAAGAGAACAATGAAAAGTCCTGATTACCAAAAATTAAGGTTTTTGCCAGTATTCAGAGGATCTGCACTTGGAATTCCCCATGCCATCTCAACAAACTCTTCCCCATATTAACTCACACATCCTCTGCACAACCAATTTACTTTTAGTAACAACCCCATCTTTATTAAAAAAAAGGGCAAATTGCTCAATTCTAATATCCTATCAACTGGTAATGTTTATAACTGCAGTGTTTCGCATACTATTCAATGTGGTTCTATATAGCCTATGTTGAGAAGTCTTGATTTTTGGATCAAGAAAAACCTCCTTAGTCTTCTGAAATGTCTTCCAGAAAAAATTCCTTCTATCCTAGGAATTAAATTAAGAAGCAGGTAGCCCAATGAGAGACAACAATGCTATTAAACTTACACCACATGATCCAAGCAAGCAAAGAAAATATAAAAGTTGGGAATTTAAGGGAAAAAATAGCCTTACTTTTTTTTTACAAAACTCAGTGAATATTTCCAAATGATAAAAATTGATCATGTTTTAGTAAAACATTACATATTGTTACAACACATTATGCATATTACCTTCAATTAAATATGTATCATAAATAAATGTAAAAATTGTTTTATTATGTTTCTCATCTTGTTTAGAAAATGGAGTATTATTTGAATCAACTCTACAAATATCACTGCAGAAAATTAAAATAATTAGCTGTTTGATTATATATTAGTGCAGTAAAATTATTTTTCATCTAAAAGAGCCTCAAAATGTAACACAGGCTATTATTTTGAGAAGTATATACATATAGCTATATATATATATTTAACTATATTTATTTATTTAATTTCTTCTGTCTTGAACTAAGACAAAAATTTTGATAGATTTTTACAGGTCTTCAGATATTATATGATGAGTGTTTGAAATTAAATATAAATACTATGATATAAAAGTAGATTTGATGTTTGCAATGGATATTTTGTTTTTGTTCCATAGGTCCCTGAGGCCATACTTATATCTTTTTTTTTTTTTTTTTTTTTTTTTTTTTTGAGACTAAGTCTTGCTATTTTTGTCCGTGGAACCGCAGGCTCTTGGTGCCCCGGGTACCACAGACGCAAGCAATCCCCAGCCTCAGCTTCCCAGGTAGCTGGGATTACAGGCGCGTGCCACCACACCCAGCTATTTTTTTGGGACTAGGTCTCGCTACAGGCCCCAGGCGGGACTCGAACCACGATCCCTAGCCCCAGCCGCTTCATAGGCTGAACCTTACAGGTATGAGCCACCATGCCTGGCCCATACTTATGTCTTTGATGATTGTTTTCTCTCTATTAAGATTGGGTAAAATTTTTTGATCTGGCTTCCAATCAGGGTCTTTATTTTCCCTTTAAAATTACATTTAGCATTTTTTTTTCTTTTCTTCCTTACTTTATTTTCAGTTCTTTAATTTTCTTTTTGCTGGTGCTTTTATTTTCTTTCTTTTTTTCATTTGTTTCAAGGCAGTTTGAACTTGCTGGCTGAATCATTTTTTGATTGCTTTAAAATTGGTATCAGGTTGCTATATGTGATTCATCTAATTGTTGGTGTTAGATGATTGTCTTTTATCTTTCAAATTGTGATAATTCTGCTTCTTGTCATTACAGATATTTTAGTAGCCTATCTTATTACAAATAAGCCTTTGCTTATTACAAAAGAAATTGCTGAATTTTACTTTTTTTTTTCTTAACAGTCATTCCTTCCATTTAGATTCAGCACACAGGTTCTGACCTAATTTTATTTACTGACTGTCTGATGCCATTAACAATCATATTTTTTTAACCTACATGGTACTATTCAAGGTAGTTCTTAATACTTGTGCTATTGAGGATTCTGTTTATCTTTTTTAAGATGGTGTTTGAAATGACATAAGAGCTATACTATTCTGGGACATTCAGTAGCAAAAACATTCCTTATTTGGTTCTTCAGATAATTTCCAGGTCAACACATGTTATGTAAGAGTGTGCTGTAGTCTGGTGGAAGTGGGATGGAAAGGGAATCACTGATTTATTTAAAAGATAGATTATTGGCTAAATTATTTCTGATTGCTTTAAAGTTATTTAAAAACAATTTGTGTATTGTATGCTCTGTGCTAACATACATTTGAAGAGTTGCGAATCTAAAACTCTGACTCATATAGTGTTGTAAAACAGTGTGATCGCCATCAAAAAAATATAGCCATAACTATATTCCATACCCCTCAGCAATAATTTAGTATTAAGCTAAATGATAATAAAACCAAACTTATAGAGGTAAAAAGTTATATATTGAATTATGCAATAATTCTTTTCATGTCCTGTGAGACTGGTTTCTGAATGATGATAACTTTAATGTCAACTAACTACTTAATGATGATAAGTTCTGTGGAATTCACATTTTAAATTAATTAATTTTACTTCAGGTGATTTTGGTATATTCCTATTCAGACATTACACACCACCAACTCATATTACAGTAAAACAGACCCTTGTGCTTTCTTCCCTCTTTGTTCTTATCTCTCTCTCACTTGGCACTTCTTTGTTATCATTCATGTATTAAGCTCTGTAGGATTTCAGGAAAAGAAAAACATCTAGTTATCTAAAGTGGGTGAGAGAAATTTATTGAAGGCATTTCCACCTTTCCTTGGTTGGAATCTGGAACAGAGAAGAATTTTATAGAAAAAATTCTGAAATATTCGGCGGTTTGGAGCAGGAGCTCTAGAATCAAAATATCTGGATTAGAATTTTTTTGTAATAACTGTGTGACAGCAAGAAAATTATCAAACTGTATGTGCTGTGGTTTATACACGTGGAAAAGAGCTAGTAATAACACTTACCTCAGTAGGGTGTTTGTAAGATTAAATAAATCAGTAAGTGCATATTTCTTCATGCAGCATTGTGTAAACATTTGAAAGTTGTTATTTTATTACTACATGTCCTGTGGGAATAACTTTGCTAGCATTTTGAGCCAGTTTTAAAGGTTTATAAAGCCTTTTACCCTCAACTTTAAAAAAAAATCTTAGTTATGATAAATGGTATATGGATGAATAGCTAGATAAACCAGTAGACATTCCTTCAACTTTAGGGTGAAAGATGCTAGAGATTGCTATGCTGGCTTAACTACATCTACAGATTATCTCAGGAAATCAAATTATGTATCAACTACCTGTTTTTATTCAGAATGCTGTTTTGATAGAACAAGTGAATTTCTCACAAGGCTTTTGAATGATTACATTAAGATTTAAATTGATAAATTACTGAATGAACATTATGTCACTCCTTTGGTTAAATAGCCGTTTGCCCGTAGTTTCAAAATTCTATAAGGATATTAGAAACAACATTGTATTTGTCGCATCATCTAATTAAATATTTCATATACTTTTCAAGTAATTTTAATATTCATTCTTCAAACGTATAGTTTGTCTCCTATAAAAATTAATTTATCAGTTTGTCTCCTATAAAAATGAATTTATCAACCAGTGCTTTAACTATCAATTACTAAAATTCAATTTATGAAATTTAGGATTTAACATGATTGTTTTTAAGGATATTATATATGTCATTGTAAAAAATTGTCAAATTGCTAAATTGTCACTTATGAACTGAACCCTGATTCTGCATGTTACTGGGTCTTTTATTGTGGGACTGATTTTTTACATAAGACTCAGTGCTCAATTATAACATATAATTTAATTTTTGTTGCCATGATTTTAATCTCTCAATACTGTGAGAGATTATGTATCACCAGTATCTATATATAATCACTGCATTAAATTATATTGGGAACTTTTCTGACTGTTCTAGTATGGATAACTCACTTAACCACACAAGTCTTGTGAATTTTTTGCTTATTTTGGAAATGATAAAACTGAAGTACAGAAAATTTTAGATTATATATAATCACATAGTTGTGTTGTTTCCATATTTTATTATTGTAAGCATTGTTGCATTAAACATAGGGTTGCGGGTTTTCTTTTTAATTAGTGTTTGTGTATCTCTGGATAGATTCCTAGGAGTGGAGTTGCTGGATCATATGATAGATACATTTTCAATGTGTTTCAGAAAGCTCTTCCATAGAGAATTTTAGTTCTTTTTTTTTCCTGTATAAGAAACTTTGATTCACATTCTGTCAACTGAAACTTTAAATAAGCAAGTCATTGTAGTTAGTTATGAAATTATTCATGATATTTGATTTTTAATTTTCCTAGGGGAGACAAAAAACAATTTGACAGGAAGTATATGACTAATTAACTGCAATTTCCAAGGAAACAAACTCCTCTGAAACAATCCTTTTTTTTTTTTTTTTTTAAGAATAAGGTATTTGTACATGATACTCAATCGCAGCCATATGTAGAAATGTGTCCATGGATCTTTCCATATTTTTAAGCAAACACATTTCTAAATTTTCTCTGAAAGTGTTTAACAAGTCAGTATTTTGAGGAGTTTGATGGAGTATTTAGCTTTAAATTTTATTTGACTTTTTTATTGTAGTTACTGATTGAGTTGCATTGGTTTACAATATTGTATATAATTCAGAGGCCCAGAATAACACCCATACAGTTTCATATTATCACAAAGAAAAAAAAATCCACCCTCAAGACAATTGTTATTTTTTATAGGTCATTGAACCAATTCACCCCTTAATCTCTACCCCACTATCTCCCTCTGTGAGCTTCCATTTTATAGTCAATTTTACAGTTGTCTAAAACTGAGTGAAATCAGCTGGTCTTTGTTTTTAATATATCTGCTTTGTTTCACTTAAAGTAAGTCATTCTAATTTCATCCATATTATCATAATGGCTAAACATCATATTTTTAATAGCTTCTTAGTATTCAATTGTGTAGCTATACTACTTCTAAATCTTCTCATTGGGGACTTAAATTGTTAGGTCATTACCATAATGTGACTATTGTACAGAATGCTGCAATGACTATCCACATACATGAATTATTTTGAGGTAGTGTTTTTGTGTTTTTTTTTTTTTTCTTTTTCATTTTGCATCTTTGGGTGAACCACTTGTAAGATCACATCAGATAATACATTTACTTTTAGCATTTGAGAACATCCACAGAATTTTCATATAACTTGCACTCATTTACTAAAAGACCATGGATGTTCCTTTTTTTCCAAAATATTCAAAGAAATTTGTTGTTTCTGATTTTTTAGTTGTTGACTAATTTGACAGATTATGAAGTGGTTTTGATTTGCATGTTCCTGATGATAAGAAATGTTGAACAGTTTCAAGTGTTTATGTCTTCTTTGGAGAGGTGTCTCTGGTTTTGATAAATTATGCTGTATAGCTCAATGGAGTATTAGATTCCTTTCGTTTGTAATAAATGTTGCAGTATTAATCAGGGATTTTGATATAGAGAGATAATGAGATGATGGTTTGTTACTCAGTTCCAAAAGCAAGGACTTAGACCATTCCCTAAAACATAGAAGGGAAAGGGCCAGACTTGTTCAGCAATCAGGAGAGAAAGAGAGAGTTATTTTCAAAGATTAACTATTGCAATTTCCTTAAGAAGGAACAGTAGGGCTGAGTTATCAGGAGTAACACTGACTGTTTTGACTAATTTCAACAGGCTCTGAAATGTGTATTTCTCTGAGCTGTTTGGTACCTGGTCTTGAACTGATTAGGGTAAATGCACAGTGATTAAGAGTGTGGGAGTCCAATAAAGGATGTAGTTAGGGTATGGGCTTTAAATTTATTATTTCCATTATTTATTTTTATTAATTGAATTTTTGTCTTCCATCATTATAGATCCCATAGTTCTCCTGCCACCTCATCACCTGGAACTGTCACCACATGTCCTTGTGCTTCTCCTCTCTCTCTCTCTCTCTCTCTCTCTCTCTCTCTCTCTCTCTCTCTCTCTCTCTTTCTCTCCCTCCCACCATTGTCATATATTATAGCTCTATGATCAGCTTGCTAATTTTGGCTTTTTCTTTAGCTTTTGCTTGGTTTCTCTATGTTCCACATATAAGACCATCCTGTATTTACTTATTTTATTTAATTTTTTTAATTGCTTACACATATATTATGCTATTGTAAATTGCTTACATACATATTAGATAAAGATTCTCCTCACACCTGTTCACCCATGAACCACCATCTTAAACTCCTATGTTCATTCCTCCCCTGGTTTTCACCCCATCCCCCTTCCCTTGCTTAATGGTTCAGTTCTGCTTACAGTTTCTTAGTTTTAGCTTTTATTTCTCTCTCTCTCTTTTTTTTTTTTGTTGTTGTTTTGTTTTGTTTTCTCTATATCCCAAATATAAGTGAGACTGACTGGTATTTCTTTTTTCTTTCAAGTTTGTTTTTGCTAGCATTATTCCTTCTAGGTTCATCCATGCTATCACAAATGCATCAAATTTGTCTTTTTGGATGACTGAGTAAAATTCCTTTTTGTAAATATACAAGTTATGATGAATTCATCTGTTTGGGTGCATTTGGATTGTTACTGGCTACTGTAAAGAATGCTGTAATAAACATATGATTACAGGTGTTCTTTTGAATCACTGTTTTTGTACCTATAGAATAGATTTCCAAAAGTGAGATTGTTGGGTCAAATGGTAGTTCCATTTTCAGGAGTTCGAGGGTACTCCACACAACTTTCCAAAATGGCTGGACCAGTTTGCATTCCTACCAACAGTGTAAAAGTGTTCCTTTCTCTCCACATCTACACCAACATTTGTTGTTGCCTGTGTTTTTTGCTTTTGTTTTTGCTATTTTTGTTCTTTTATATATATGGGCCATTCTTACTGGTGGGAGGTGGTATATCATTTGATTTTGATGTGCATTTCCCTTTTATAAGTGATGTTGAGCATTTCATAAGTCTATTGGCCATTTGTATTTCTTCTTTGGAGAAGTGTCTTTTCAGCTTTTCTCCCCATTTTATGATCGGGTTTTCACTTTGTTTTTGTTAAGTTGTGTGAGATCTTTGTGGGTCACAAATTTGTATGTCATGTTGCACAGGGCCATGCTAATCTTCTCTTTATCATCCCAATTTTTGTATATGTCTGCCGAAGTGAGCATACATCCTGTGCTTATTAAGGATACACTTAAAGTTAAGAGGTGAATGTCTACTTCATCTAAGAATAATCTTGGATATCATGGCCCTGGATGTCAAATATAAGAGCATGCCTAATACAGATAAACATTTTTATAAACTAATATCTTAAGTGAAAAATCATTCACAAATCATCATTTTTTAAATCTTATTAGTACTTCATATTGATGGAGATAAATAGCACTATGCATGAACAGAATGATAAATAATTCTCTGTGTATAAAAGACTGAAAAGACAGAAAGTCTCTTTATCTTAAAATAAGACTGGCATAATAGGCTTAACTATATCATGGATCTTTCATTTGCTTCCACATTCTTAAATCACATCTTATGTTGAATGCTTACCTTTTGACTTTCTGTATTTTTTATTGTTTTTAACTTTCAAATTCTTTCTTAATTTTTTACCTTTTATGTAAGGTTGAATATTATATATTATTATTGAAAATGTACACATGCATTACATTTATACAGATACTATATCAACATGACTCTGTGAAAGTCATTCTCAGGACAAAAATTGAATTAGATATTTTATTTAATTGTAACGATGCTTTTATATAACTGTCACGTGTTCAACTATATGTAACATATATTCCTTGGCAATTATATATGAAAAAATGAACTAAGATTCATTTGATACTTATACTAGATGAGAAGATACGTGGAAAAGGAATGTAACACTGGAAAACAATTCTGAGTTTCAGCATGAGGGTATCAGTTAACTCAGTTTTCTTCTAAAGTTGCAAAAATACTTTGAAACAACTAAAATCAGCCATTTTAGAAAATGGGCAATTTACTATTTGAACACGTAATGAACTGAAATGATCCATGAAAAAGCACAAATAATGAATAACAGTAAGACAACAGGTTCTGTGATATTTTATTTGGGTGATGTTTCCATCTTCTCCATAGCCACCACATATATATTCCAGAGTTGTAGTACAGTGGTCAAAACCTAAATCCACTGACTATAGTGAAATTGTCTGTAAATAGTGGAGAGAATGAGAATTTTTGGAGCTTTGTAAAAGCAATAGCCTCCTCAAAGCACCATCAATATTGTTTCCAGATTTGAAGATCTCTGAGAAATTTAATAGAATGGGCCTTTTAAATTGGGGAAATGTGGTTTTTGTCACCCAGTTTCCCTCAGGTTCGTACCACCAACATGTAGCAGCTGCCAGTCAAATTCAATTTAATAACATAATTTTATTTACAGAGAAAATTAATAGAGGGGGAAAAAAGCCACATGGGGTCAGTTATCTTACCCCAGACACCAATTTCAGTTCCAAAGTTCCCAAAGACACATGTCCATGACGGTGTCCCTTTGGTAGTCCAAACCTGAGGCACACTCTGCAAAATTCAGTCTTTCTTTGACATCTTCTCTTCATTTTTTTCTTTAGTGTTCCATGATGCTCCACTTCTCCAAGGCTCTTCAAATTTCTTTCACAATCACTGATCCTAAATCAGATTTCCAAATATGCCACCTTGCTGAAGCACCACTCACTTCCTTTGCCAGGTTCACCTTTGGCAGCATCTGGACAAATTCACCATGCTTACCCTCAACAGCCCATGGTCACTCCAAGCCTGCCATTCTGGTATCTGACTTTACACTGATTACTTCTCTGCCAGCCACTCTCCCACCATGACTCCTTGCTACCACCAGCTCACTCTTCCAATGGGGCTTCTACCAGTCAGGCCACGTGGACCTATTCTATATGTTATTCTCCTCTCCCCTTTCAGCCTTCTTGCTTCTTCTTGTAAGTCTTTCAGATCCCACCCACCAAGGCAGTATGAAACATCCAGTACAATTTTCTACTACATTTCTACCCCTGTATCACTTTGCCATTTGTGTGAAAACTCAGACTCAGTGGAAGGAACAGTTGGCAAATAAAAAAGACTACCCCCATGTTTTTATAGAAATAAGAGAAAACTACTAGCAATTGTATGTGTACTTCAGACTATAATTTCATTCAGGAATTCAGACACACAAGAACTTGGCTGCAAAATTCAAAGATTATCTTAAAACACTATTGAATGATAGAGATTATAAGACAATTCTGACATTTCTGGGTGTCTAAAGAGGGGTATGCATCATCTAGGAAGGAATATCAGAGGGAAAAGAAGACCCTAGTCCTTTACATATGACTAGGCTCAAAGCTCTGCTTATTCTGGAAGTGATAGTTATATCTATCATATAAATTTAGAAGTTAGAAATGTATTTTCATCACAGGTTCCTTGAAAACAGAACATAGGTAATCAATTTACATACAGAAACCTCCTAGTGAGTCATTGACTGGCCACTAAATTATAATAATCAAGGTATGGCTAATAGGGAAACCAAACTTAAAAATATTATTATTATTTTTTAAATGTATACCTCGTGGCAAGAAATTGCAGGAAATAAAGACTCTATATAACTACTCTAAGAAAATGCTTAAGCAAGTAAGGAACAATAGATAATTGCTACCACAGACAAATACGGAGAAGAGAATAAAAGAATCTTCTAGCAGAGAAGCTGACATTTTGCCAATGAATTTTAAGACATAAACAAAGTTCATGAAAAAATTTTATGCTTATGCACAAAAGAAAAGAGACAACAAAATATGTCTGAGGTCCAACCTGGGAGTTTAGTGGGGAACCTCATGTCAATTAATGTAAATATATTTTAAAAACTAAAGACAAATATCTACAAGGAATTAATGGAGAGTATGAAATGATGGCTCATTCACTAGAGATTAACAATAAATAAGAAAAAAATTAACAGTTATACAAATTCCTGTTGCATATTGATACCTAAAATGAAAATTCAGTGCAGAATTTTGACAATAAAGTTGGAAAAGCAGAAGACTGAATCAGAGAACTTGAAAATAGATAGAGATGTGATGTTATGTAATTTGATGAACAAAGTAAACAGAAAAAATTGAACAATCAGATGTGCACCATCAAACATATTTCATTCTATAATTCAGAAAATCTAAATAAATAACCTCACATACCTATTCACATATTCATGAAAGGAGAAGTGAAAGAAAAAACTAGTCAATATACCCTTCAAGAAATGTTGCAAGAACTTTCCACATTGGAAAAGACATCATAGAACACTAGGAGGTTGAACAGATATATACAAAGAAAATAATTTAGCTGCATTGATATCATGAAAGACAGGGTACATGAATATTTAGCATTTTTTCTTGTCATACTTTACTAACTTAACAATTTGATGGTTTTCTAAGGAATAGCAATCTAATTTTTATGAAAGCAATACAAGCAGGTGGGCGAAAAAACAAGTACATCAGAGCAAAGATATATATTATTAATTTTTTTTC
>PVHY01007395.1:35104-67483 GCA_004024945.1 Uropsilus gracilis
GACTAGGTCTTGCTATTTTTGCCTGTGGAACCGCAGGCTCTCGTTGCCCGGGGTACTACAGACTCAAGCAATCCCCAGCCTCAGCTTCCCAGGTAGCTGGGATGACAGGCGTGCACCACCACGCCCAGCTATTTTTTTTGGAACTAGGTCTCGCTACGGGCCCCAGGCGGGACTCGAACCGCGATCCCTAAGCCCTGGCTGCTTCATAGGCTGAAGCTTACAAGCACGAGCCACCGTGCCCGGCTATATTATTAAATTATTACTCTGAACTAAGTAATGCATAGAAAACAGACAGGTATGTGACCAATATAAAAGTGCCTCATCAAAATAAAATAATATGAATGACTAAACTCTAATTAAAAGACAGATTGTCACAATGAATAAGAAACTAAGATATGATGATAGTGTGTTGCTAATAGTAGACATATTTATATCTAAAGACACAAATAGATTAAATGTAATAGAATGGAAAGATATATCATGCAAAATTTAGCCAATATAAAACTTATACCTATAACATCAGATAAAATGGATTTAAGAAAAAAATGTTGCTTAAGAGAAACATTTTATATTGATAAAAGTGAGTACATATGGTTATAAATTTACTTAAAATCAAATATTCTAAATAAAAAAATACAAATTTATTCTATTGAGGAGAAAGGTAAGTAAAAAACTCATTTAGAGACATCACACTGACTTTCAATAATTGTTGAACATGTAGACAGAAATCAACAGACAATAGCCTAATAAATGTTTAAAAAGGTCTAAGAATGCCATCAACAAATCTCCCCAAAACACAAGAATGTTAATAGCAGAGATCAGTGTTAAAATACAAAAATAATTGTAGTGTATACAATGACATTTGATTGACCAGAGTTGAACTGAATAGCTGTATTATCCAAAAAGATTGCCATATATTTAAAAAAAAGATGAAGGTGTTCCATAACTTGGATCTTATTTTGTCCTACATGTTAAAATGAGGTGCTATGAAGATAGTGTGACTGAATGACTGAAATAAAAACAAAAACAAAAACAAAAACAAAACAAAACAAAACAAAAAATAATCATGTCATTTGGCAGCATAACCCATTACCATTTATAATGTTGATCTATGTATAAAGAAATAAGGGATTTTATGTCATTGTAATCCCTCATTCAATATGGGAGTCCTCTTATTTTAATATAAATGATGAATATAGAGTAGCTATTATTTAGTTATTGGTAGTTCTGAAATCCTAAGGAACATATTTGGTTTGTTGGAAAGCCAGACCTTCTTTCTTGTTTTGTATTCCACAGCTTATTATTTTTGTAGGGAAAATGCATTTCCCAAAGTGGAATAAAATAACCTTATTTTTTTTGGAATGAGTTTATACACTTTGATATACTTACAGTTCTTCCTACACATTTCCAGACTGTTCACTTTACTATGAAATCAATGTGTGTAATGCAAGTCAATTTATATCATATTTATTAGTTATCTTTAATGGTGACTTATTTCCATACAATATAGTCATTTGGAGATTAAATAAATTTTGGATTTTTTTTTCTCTTTGGAATATATTTATCTGTGAAATATTTTCTTCATGTGATAAATTTCTAATTTGTTTTGATGCACCATTGGTCTCTGTTTTGATGCACCATTTATCTTGATGCATTAGTCTTTTTATTGATGCACCATTTGTTTTGCTGTACCATTAGTCTCTGTGTCAGAAGCCTTTCTCCATGACAACCAGTATAGACCTTGGTAGCATCTATAGACTTCCAAGTTGCCTGCCTCAGCTCAACAGTAACATCTTTGAGTTAAAGGTATGAAATATGGTTACAAGATGTGAAAAGAATACACAGTCTACTGTTTGTCTATGTGTTGTCTGCAGAGTATGAAAAGAAAAGGTAGTCTTATTCTTTACCCCACATGTTCATGTATGATTTCTGAACCAGCTACATCAGCATCACTTAGAGCACTTGATAGAAATTCAAATTTTAACCCCATCCTGATACTATTTATTCAGATATTGTTTCAGAATGGCCAAGTATTCTGTATTTTAGTGAACTTTCTAGGATCCATATCACAATAAAGATTGATGACCATTGTTGTTAGTCAAATAGAACTCAGATTTAGAGAAAATAAAAACAAGATGACATTAGACACCTTCTAAAGGTAACATGAAAAATCATGCATACCAGCTTTCCTTTAGCAAAGCTTTCTTATAAACACATGAATATAACTTACCCTCTTTAGTCATGCTCTATTATTTTCTACCATGTTTTCTGTTTAAAAGTCAATATGTATTTTGCTATATTGATGATGCTAGATGTCTTTATTGATATGTAATATTTTATACATTATTTGTTGGTAATTTTTTTTACGGCTACCACACTGGAATATATGAAAAAACATATACTTCTAAGAGTATTTTTAGATATAAAAATGAGTTACTCTATTACATTAAGATACATTGGCATATATTATGTGAAAAGTGTTAATATAAATTAATTTGTAAATTAGAGTAATCAATTAATGCAAAATGCATCAATTTTATTAATATAATAATTACATTTCCCTGGTACATATTAAAATATTATTTTGCATTTTTAAAAGCTATATATTTAAAAATGTAATCATTCAAAATCAATCACTTATCATTAATATTAATCCTAATTTATCCAAAATTATAATTACTAAATTTTTATCTTTTCTACTGACTTTACTAAGAATTAACTGTATCTTTTAAACTTTTCATTAGTTTAGAATGGTTAAGTTTATTCTTTCAAAAATTAATGGAGAGTGATAATACTAGTTTTGCAGAATATTATTTCCATGGTGTACTGAATGTATTTTCTTTATGATAATAGACACAAATGATAAATCAAAAAGAACAACTTTTAAATAAAGACATTTATGTACGGTGGCTGGGGAAAGAAATGACTTTGGCAATGCTCCTTCAGTTTGAAAGAATGAAGTTTGCAATTTTTAAGTCTTTGACACCAATTCCAGATTTGCAGATATTGAGAAGCTTATATATATATTTCATAACTTTCCATTTTTAGAAAAAAATGTGGAAATCTTAGGATGTTAAAACCATTGGAATTACTTTTAAATTAGTGTTTTACTTTGTTATTACTTTAGGAGGAATAACTTCTTAAGTTATACATTGCAAGTTTTTTCTTACTGTTGCATATGTGTTGGTTTATAGATTATAGTCTACTGGTTATCTTGAAGCAAATGCTAGACTAGTAGTTACATAAATGGGCTTCAATCCAGTCAGTAATACTCTCTGGAGCTCTACATTTAGGTCTCTGACCCAGATTTTCTCAAACTTTTAGTCTGCTATATATTTAGAATAGAATACAAATGAGCTGCAGAAGAACATACACTATCTAAGATTGTTCTCTGTTTCCAAAAAAAGTTAAATACTTATTTTAAAAAAGATTTTCCTTGACCACTTGCATGTTATTTTCAATCAGAATATATTCTGTTTATATGTTATAACATGAAAGTGACATTATATCACTACCAAGTTCAAATTTAGATTATATGTTTTCGTTCATTTATATCTTATCATTAGTGATATTCTCTACTGATAGAATTAAAAAATGTTTTGCGAGGCATCTAAAGAGGATAGTGATTCTATAATTTATTTTAGGCTTCTTGTTCTGGAATATCTTTACTATCTGTATTCTACCTTACCTACTTATGTATATAGCAGAATGGTGCTTTTTCTTTTTGATTTACAAACTGCCTGTTTGCTTAGTCACCCTGGTTAAAGTGAGTTGGTAAGGAGACAAAGATTGAAGGTCCAATTTCCTTGTAGACTAACTCTCTTCCTAAGTCAGAGAACCCAGGGACCACCATGTTGTGACATTGAGACCATAGCACAAATGCAAAATAGTGAATGTGTTTAAATTATAAATTAAGGGTTGTTCAAAAAGAATAATAAAATATAAATAGAAATAATCCAGATTCAGAAACCTCAAACAGAAGATTATTTATATCTTCATTCAAACACTATTTGTATAGTTTTTCAATTTCAGGGAACTCTAAATAAAAAATATACTGGGTTATAACCTCAGACCACAGTTTGTTTAATAATTCAGTTTTTGAGAGATAATAATTTGTTTCTAGATTTTGTTTGTTTCAAATAAAGCTACTATGAACAATGTGCACAGATATTTGTTGGACAACAAGTTGTAATTACCCTTGAATAAAAAACTTAGGTGTTCATTTACTGTGTCATATAACAATTATGTATTGGTTTTATTAGGTGATAAAACGTTTTTTAGAATGATACTACTTTAATTTCCCACCAGCAATAATGAAGAGAATGTTCAATTTCCCCAAGTTCTTGTTAGAATTTGATATTTTACTATCAAAAAGTTAGCTTTTCTAAAATTGTGCAGTGCTATCTCATTGGAACCTTAATTTGCATTTCTTTAAAGGCTAGAAATATGGAACATATATATGTACACATGCATGCCCATGTATATATATGTTTGTTCACATATATGTTCATTATCTTATACACATACACATAATGCGTACAGGGTATCATTGTTTTCTAGATTTCTATTTTATATTTACATAAAACTTGAAAACTTATCATTTTGTAATTATTCATTTGTAATCTCTATTTCTTTTACTTCTATTGAGACTATATTATAACATTGCAATTATTATGACATTATAATACAGTTATGTTATTGTTTCAAGGCTCAATATTTTCAAAACTAAAGTGGAGAAGAAAAGTGGACTTAAATTTTTCTATAACAATTTTTTCTCCCCTACCACATTGTTTCTTTTCCTTTTTTCTGTTTTTCTGTTTTGAGAAGTCCCGATTGCTATTGTTTTAGGAAAGTTTGCTATGGTCAGAATATTTGTATCCCTTAGTTTTCATGTGGAAATATTAAAACCCAAAGTGATGGTATTGTAATATAGGACTTTGAGACTGTTGAGAGATAAATTGTTCTACATCATCAGCAAATTCCTCATGAATAGGGCTCTTTTTTTTTTTTTTTTTTTTTTTTTTTTTTTTTTTTTTTTTTTTTTTTTTTTTTTTTTTTTTTTTTTTTTTTTTTTTAAAGACTAGGTCTCACTATTTTTTCCTGTGGAGCCCCAGGCTCATGTTGCCCAGTGTACCACAGATTCAAGCATTCTTCAGGCTTAGCTTCCCAGGTAGCTGGGATTACAGGCATGTGCCAGCACACCCAGCTATTTTTTGGAGGACTAGGTCCCACTATGTTGCCCTGGGCGAGACTCAAACAGCGATCCCTGACCCTGACCTCCTAGGCTGCTGCTTACAGGTATGCACCACCATGCCCTGGAACAAAAAGTTTGCAGACTAGAAAAGGACCCTCATCTGATCATACCGTCACTTTGAATTCCAGTTTTTAGAACTATGAGAACTGAATGCTTATTGTTTATACATTATTTATTTTGAAGTATTTTGTTATAGTAGTGTACAAGAATGAAATGGGTCTGCTGGTGACAAATTCTTCTAGTTTCCTTTATCTGATAATGTCTTGATTTTGTATTCATGCTTAATAGACATTTCCACAAATAAATCAAGAATATTTTCACTGACTGTGGAATTATAAATTGATTGGTATTTTCTTTTAGCCTTTGAAATATGCCATATTATGTCTATCTGACCTCATCAGATTCTCATGAAAAATAGTCTAGTAATTAGTTTTTCTTTAATAGGTAATGAATTATTTATCTGTATGCTTTCAAGATATTTTTCCCTCAACTTTAGTTTTCTAAATTTAAATATTCAGTGTTTTTTCAGATGAGGTCGGGCATGTTCATGGTGTTATGACTGTAGACCTGCGTATTTGTTCAGGTTATCCTATTTGAAGTTTACTTAGTTTCTTGAGTCAGTTGGTCTAAGTTCTGTTTTGGAATTTGTAAAGTTTTACCATTATTTATTTAATGGCCTTTCTCATTTTACTCTCCTTCTATGACTCTAAGTACCAGACTGTTAAACTTTTAGTTCTGTTGTACTGCTTGCACCTCTTTATTTTGTTTAAGACAATTTGTCTCCGTTCAGTTTGAGTAATTTTTATATTTTTATGTAAAAAAGCACATTGATTCTTCTTTTATATCCATAATTTTGCTCAGATCACCTGCTATTTTTATCTTCTGTTGTGCTTTTTAGCAAAATTTCTTTCAATTTTCTGTTATATTTTTTGCTTACTTTGCTAAAACTTACTATTTCTTTGCTGAACCTTCTACATTAGTCTTCGTTTTTAAAAGTATGTTCATAATTACTTGCTACAGCATTTTTATAATGACTTCTTTAAAATCTGTCAGCTATTCTGACATCTGTGTGATTTCAAATTTGGCATATGCTGATTGCTTTTCCTCTTGTAGTTTCGAACCTTCTAGGCTTTTGTTATGCAAGTGAATTTAATATGCAGGTAAATATGAATTTTTGATATTTTAATGATTATGTTTAAGACTACCAGATCTTATTTAAAACTTGCTCAAATAAGTAGATCTTATCTGGAAATTCTCTGTAGTGTGAAGCAGACAAAGATGTGCTATAAGAACCATCATCCACTCTGTTGATTCCTAGTCAGAGATAGACACCTTGTTAATACAGGGTAGGTGTGAGAGTGCAGGTGTCCACAAATGACTATGCTGACATTTATCCCTTCCCTGGAAAGACAATAAGTGCTTCTTGATTGGTTCTTACTGGTTCATTGACATCATGGAGAGGTGGCAAATGTCTTGGTTCACCACTAAGTCTTTACAGACACTGTTTCAGAGGTATGGACTGGGGAGAGTACCTCATTATTGCTTGGTGAGAATTCCCTTCACTGATTACATTTCTGTAATGTGGAGATTAAAACACCATCCTGTGGAGATTAAAATTGCATATCCTCTACTCAATCTTCTATATTCTGATCCTTATGGAATTGTGGGATGACTCACTGTGACCTGCAATAGATGAGCATCCAGACCCCCTCTAAACCTTTGTTTGAGTGAATAGGGGTGACATCATATGTTGATTTTTTTCCTGTGGTGTTTGGAGTTTAGTTGACATAGACTGAAAGTTTTCTGTCTTGCCAACTTACCCCTTTTGCTGTTGTTTGTCAGAAAGAACAAGGTGTGTAGTTTTATTTTCTATACCCATAGGAATTTCCAGGTGGCTACTTCCATAGTTCTAGTATTGTAGTTTTTCTCAGATCCTGAACAGATCTATCTTCTTTTCTACAACTTACAGTATCTTCTTTTGCTCACATTATACATAGTATTTATAATTTTAAATTTTAATTTGCATTAGTATAGGGAAATGCAAATACTTCATTTTTTTTGGAAGTAGTAATTAATATTTGATTAATCTTTTAATACTGTAGTTTTTGCATTGTTCACCTGCTAGAAACTCAGCAGTACCTACTGTTTAAATGCTATGATAAAGATTTAGAATATATTTCAGGTAATCTGGTCTTGTCTTTGATAGTATATGTGATATTTATCTATTTCTCTGTAAATAATTACTCAAAAATTCCTTTCAATCATTTTATGTGCCTTGGTATATTCTGTAGTAGATTTTGGTTATCAATTCCAACCTGAGCTATCCCCTATATTAACAACAAATTTCATGATACTAAAATTATTATATAATTTAATTCAGTTCTGGTATTACCTACTAAAAATAATATCAGATCTTAGGGATTAAGATTTATTCTGATAAGACTAGTCCCCTCAAACAAATATCAATATGACGTTTAAGTTATCATATGTTCTTATAACTTGTTGGCTATAGAGTTGAAGTTCCCACAACTCCTCCTTCCTTGAGATTCTATTAATTTGCTGTAATTACTCACTCAGGAATTTTGGAAATATTTTACTTACTTGGAACACCGGTATATAATAAAGTATATAAATCATTGACAGAAGAAAATGGTGCATAAGACAAGGGATGTTGAACAAGACACAGAACATCATGTTCTCTTTAGGTATGCTACCCTCGCATGACCATATATTCACTAATCCAGAAGTTCTCTGAATTCCTTCTGTGCTTTTCATGGGACCTAATTATATAGTATGAAGAATGAGCTCATTGTAAATTGGCAACTGATTCAGATTCCACCTTTTTCTCCTCTCCCCTGTGATACTGCAAATGGATGATATGGTTGATACTGCAAATTCCCACATTCTAATTATGTTGCTGTTAGCATAAAGAATCAGTCCTCATCCATAGAATGCAATCAGCTCATTGACACAGAAAAAGACATCTTAATGTTTATTTCCCCCTTGAAATGGGGAAAAGACAAAATGCATATTTCTTATTGTAAATCACAAAATCACACATTTTCATTTGCTTAAGTCAGAATTTATATTATATGACAATATACTAAGTTCAAGAGAAAGTATGTTCAACTTTTGAAAATGGTCTTTCATAAACTAGGTGAGTTTATTTTTCTAAATAAGCACAGTTATAATTTTTATCTTTAATAAAGTAGATGCTGTGCAATAGTTTGACTTGATACATTATAAGTTATAGATATAAAAGGGTGAATAATATGAAGGGAAAACAAACCTTCAAATAGCGAGTAACCATTATTTTGATTGTGAGAAAAAAAATACATTTGACCACACCACTATGCACACCTGATAAGGGCACAGTCAGAATGAACCAGGTCTGGCACCAGAGCAGGCACAAGCACCACATTAAAGAGGGGTCTGCCAGCTGCTTCTGCATCTATCCATCACACACAACTTGTGAGCGCATGGCTGAAGTGACCCAGATTCTGGCACTGGAGCTGGTCCTGGTGCAAATTACAGTAGGGCCTACCAGAAGACCCTGCAGCCTGCCATTGAACACACCTTGTGAGTGCACTGCCAGAGTGACCCACTGCACGAGCGCGCTGTCAGAGCGACTGCCAGAGTGTGCTGGTGCCACATTAAAGAGAGACCCTCCAGTCAACCCTGCACCCTCCATGGTGAACACTTGAAAAAACAAAAGTGGAACTATAAACCTAGAATATAATAATAGGAAAACAGTTCACCAAATGTATGAGCAAAATCGTCCAGCTGGATATAGCTCTAGGCCAGAAATACCAATATATCAACCTAGAGCTTCAATCTTCAGATATTTTCAGAGATCCAGACAACAAGACTGGATGAAGAAGCTGCAGGAATCTGCACCACTACTCCTGCCCACCAAAATACTGCAGCCCACATACTCAGCACTTATTTCTACAACCCAAAAATACCATCAAGGAATAGTGCTTGTGAAATCAGTGGCACTAGTACACCAAGGACAGAACAATTCCAAAAATAAAACATGGGAAGAAGGAAAACTACAAATAATTGAACTAACCCTTCTGAGACCAAAGCACCTCTGAGAGTAAGTCAGATCAGTGAAACCAACAGCACAGGCAGAGAAAAATATTACAACCTGACAGATAATTCAGAATTGTCATCATCATAATAATAAAACATTGGAATATTTAACAGAGAAGACAGAAAAGGAAAAGAATGAGATGAAAAACAGAACTAATGAATTAAGAAATGAGAATGAATCCTTTAAGAAATGGTGGCACTTACAGGACAGTGGAAACATTAAAGAGATCAGGGAAAACCAAATCAAGGAATAGATAAATGGAAGAAAGAATTAATACTCTTGAAGACTCAGAACTAATCAGGAAAACGAAAGGAAAAGGAAAAAAGAAAGAAAAGGAGTGCTGCAAAGGAAAAATAAAGATGAAATGCATTCAAATACACATAGGGAAATATCTGACAACTTGAGAAAAATCAACATGAGAGTAATAAGCACCTTAGGAAAAGAGAAAGACAAATATATGAAAAAGTATTTGAAGAGGTAACTGAAGAAAATTTTCCAAATCTAAAGAAGAAATGAAAATAGATATACAAGAACTAAAAGAACACCAAAATATTTAATAAAAGGAAAACTATACCAAGTCACATCATAATAGTTAAAATACCTACAATTCAAGGAAAAGAAAAAATAATGAAGCTTGCAAGAAGCAAAAAACAGATACCTATAAAGGAAAATTTGCTAGACTCACCTCAGATTTCTCAGAAGAGACATTTAGGGAAAAAGCCAGTGGAGTGAGGTACACAAAACACTCCAAGAAAAAAATGCCAGCAAGGATACTTTACCCCACAAAGCTTTCCTTCATCTATGAGGGAAAAAGTATGGTCCTTCTCAGACAAACAAAACCTCCACAAATTTGTAATAACCAAGCCTCCCCTTCAAGAACTACCACAAGAAACGATAAAATGTAAACCAACAGAAAAATGAATAGATAGAATGGAACAAGGGAACAAACTGAATCATAGAAGAGGTGAATAAAACTGACAATACAGACTGCCAGTTATCAATGGCAATGAACTAAACTCACCAATAAAAAGAAACAGAGTAGCAGAATGGATTAATAAACAGAATCCAACTTTCTACTGTCTCAGGAAACACAACTAACTGCTAAGAATAAATACAGAATGTTTCTATACAGATAAATACAGAAGACTGGACTGGAAAAAAGTTCAAGAAACAACAGACCCAAACAAACAAACAAACAAACAAACAAAAAAACAGATACAGCTGTACTCATATTAGATAAAGTCAATTTCAAACTAAAAAAAAAAAGAGAGAGACAAAGATGGCTACTATATAATGATCAAGGGAAACATACATCAGGAAAACAAAATATTTATCAATATATATGCACCAAATGAAGGAACATCAAAATACACCAGAAAATCACTAACATCAAAGAAAATACATATATAGTAGTAGACTTCAACACCCCACTTTAACCAAAGGACAGATCAAATAGATAAAAAATAAAAAAGGCCACAGTAACCCTAAATAAATGCTTACATCAAATGAATCTAATATACATATAAAGGACATTGTACCCTGTAAGAAAGGATTACACATATTTTTCAAGGGGACATGAATCATTAGCCATGATCAATCATCTACTGGGTTACAGGATTAGTATCAGCAAATATACAAGGACTGAAATCATATCAGTCATTTTCTCAGATCATAAAGGCATCAAATGAGAAATCAAAATGTAAACAAAGAAAGGAAGCCTCCCATTTCATGGAGACTAAAGTCCTCACTATTGAAAAAAAAAGAGTAGATTAATGAGAAAATCAAAGACACATTTCAAGTATAATGTCAATGATGATAAAACCTTTCAGTACATATGGCATGCTGCAAAAGAAGTAATAAAGGTGAATATTTAACAATTAAGCCATATCAAGGAATAACAAAATACCCAAAGAAACAAAATACCCAAGTTTCATTACCTAATTTCACAATTGAAAGAGCTAGAAAAACAACAATAGAAAAATTCAAAGTCAAGTAGAAGGAAAGAGAAAACAAAAATCTAAGCAAAAACAAATGCAATGAAAATAAAAAGAACATTCAAAAATAATAAAATAAAAAGCTGATTTTTTAAAAAGTTAAAAATAGATAAACATCTAGTCAGGCTCACAAAGAGGAGAAGGAAGAGAACACAAATAAATAGAATAAATGATAGATGAAAAATTACAGCAGACAAAACAGAAATAGACTAATTATAGATTACTAAAACCATCTATATGATAATAAGTTTATAACCTAGATGAGATGGACAAATTATTAGAAACATGGGTCAACCAAACTGGATAAAGAAAAAAAAAAAAAAAACTTAGCCTGAATAAACAAATCTCAAGCAGTGAAATTGAAACAATAATGAATTCTCTCCTCCAAAACAGAAGTCCTGTACCAGATGAATTTACAAAGAATTCTACCAGATGGTCAGAGACAAACTGGTGTTTAATGCACAACAAAACAAAAAATAGGGAAAGAAGAATTACCACCAAATATATGAAGTCAACATCGTACTAATACCAAAACCAAACAAAGATAAAGAAAGAAAAATCTAGACCAATCTCTCTAATGAACACATATACAAAAGTTCTATATAACTCTGACAAATAGACTCCAACAATGATGCATCATCAAAAAGATAATGCACCAAGTGAGGTTCATCACAGTGAAACAAGGATGGTTCAACATCTGAAAATCAATTAATGTAATCCAACACATCAATAAAAGGGAAAATAAAAACCATATGATCATAGATGCTGAGATAGCATTTAACAAAGTCTAAAATCCATTAATGATGAAAGTCCTCAAAATAGTAGGAACATATCTTAACATAACAAAAACAATATGTGACAAACCCACAGCCAATATCATCCTAAATGGAGAAAATCTGAAAACCTTCCTCTGAGATCAGGAACAAGACACCACTGCCCACTCTCAGCACTGCTTCCTAAGATAGTTCTAGCAGTCCTAGCTAAAGCAATTAGGCAAGAAATGAATCATAAGTAATCCACATAGGAAAATAAGTAAAACTATCACTGTTTTCAGATGATAGGATAGCATATAAAGATAATTCTAGGAATGATTTTCTTAAATGCAGAAAATCAGACTGAATACATAAAAATATTGGCCCCATTTACAAATATGTGTGACTAAACAACAGAGAATGGAAGATATATACAAAGACAATTATAAAACATGTTAAAAGAAATATAATAAGATATAAAGAAATGGAAAGACATCCTCTGCTCATGAGTTGGAAGAAATAATTGTCAAAATGGCCATTCTTCCAAAAGAATCTATAGATTCAATGTAATTCCAATAAAAATCTCAACATCATTCTTCCAAGAAATCCTACCAAGCAACAATAACTAAAATGGCATGGTACTAAAACAAAAACAGACACAAACCAATGGAAGAGATGGAAAACCCAAATTTAATGTTACACATATATGACCAGTTAATCTATGACAAAGCAGCAAAAACTATACATTAGAACTAGGTCAGTCTCTTCAATAAATGGTGCTAGGAAAAGTGGATTGCTATATTCAAAGAAATGAATCTAGGCTACTCTCTCACACCATGTACAAACACCATTGCAAATGTATAGAAGACTTGGTTGTAAAACCTGAAACCATAAAATTCATAGATGAAAATATAAACAAAATATTCTAAGACTTATATCTCAGAAACCTCTTTCAGTACACATCTACAGATTCTAAAAAATTGAAGAAAAACAAACAACTGGTACTGCATCATACTAAAAAGCTTCTGCAAAGCTAAAGAAACAATAACCAAAACAAGAGACACCCAACTGAATGGAGGGGAATGTGTCCTCCATTTAAGTGATAAGAGTCTCTTATGAAAGATACACAAAGAACTCACACAACCTATGAAAAACAAAGGAAAAATCCAGTCAAAATATGGGGTGAAGAGCTAAAAAGACACTTCTCTAGAGAGGAAATAAAAGTGGCCATAAGGCATATGAAAAAAACACTCAACATGACGAATAGAGAAATAGAAATCAAAACCAATGAGATATCACCTTACACCTTAAGAATGGCCCATAGCAAACAAACAACAAACAAACAAAAATCAGGCAACAATTGCTTTTCACAGAAATAATGTTATTAATTAAAATCATTAGTCAAATTCCTTACCATCATCTCTTCACTAACCCTGGGAATATCTTTCTTTAATATTTTTTACTTCTGTGTCCTCACTGGTCATTTTTCTTTCAAAGTCTCCTTGTGGATGTGGAGTGGAAGAAACTCTTTTACATGCTAGTGAGAATGAAAGCTGGTCTAACCACTATGGAAAGTGTGTAGAGGACCCTCAAACTCCTGAAAATGGAACTACTATTAAATCCAGCATTCCCAATTCTGGATATTTACCCAAAGGACACTAAAACACTAATTCAAAAACACAGCTGCACTCATATGTTTCTAGCATCACTATTTACAATAGCCAGAATGTGGAAATTACACAAATGCCCCAAAACAGAGAAATTGATCAGAAAAGTGTGGTGTATATATATATATATATATATATATATATATATATATATATATATATATACACACACATTGGAATACGAGTCTGCTGTCAAGAAGGACAAATTTGATGCATTTATAATAGCATGGCTGGACTTAGAAGGAATCATGCTAGCAAAAATATGACAGAAAGAAAAAAGAAATACTGGATGATCCCACCTATATGTAGGATACAGTTTAAGCAAACAAACAAAAGGAAAAGTAAATTTTAAACCTGTCAGCAGAACTGAAGCATAGAGCAAGGTGGGAGGGGTAGTAAGATGAAGGGAGGGATGGACACAAGAGATTAAGATGATTATTTACGGGTGACAAGGTGATGGGAGAACCTCAGGGTATACAATGAAGTGAAAAATATATACAAATAAAATTTAATAAAAAAATAAATGAATACACTTAATTAATTATACATTTTTTTTGATGATAGTGCTCAATGAGGAAAGGATTGTATGCATTCCTTGGTGTGGAAATTATAGGTCAGAGATAAAAAGTTAAAAAGATGAAAACAATTAGACATAAGTTTTCTCAAGGATCTGGCATTAGAAAAATTAGTGTGTTTTTCCTTTCAAGTAATTACACCAATTGGATCATCAAGCTTTTTTTTTTCACAAAACTTACAAACATTGGAAGGAAGCCTTAACTCAGGTAAAAGGATTAATAAATATCAAGCTTCTCTATTTCCTTAGATGAAATAAGAAATGATGGAATGTGGGTAACTTAGAAAACAAACACAAAGTGCAAGCTCTTAGAGTTCTGGCTGTTTTTATTTTTAAGAGATTTTAAAATGCAAGACTAATGCCAACGTTGTTAAAGAAATTCATTTTGAAACTACCAGCATCATAAAATTTAGATTATTAAATGGGGTGATGTTGAGAGTCTCAACTATTTCGTGGCTTGAGACTTTGCTTGCAAGCTGATAATTTATGCCTTTTAATAGTCTAGTGTTTTTGAAATTAGCATATAATCAAAGTGATATTTGTAAGACTTAGATCATGCTGTGGAATGGGGTTGATCATCCACAACATCCCAGCATTTGTCAAATAAATCTCTAATGATGTGAGAAGAGGGGAGGTTACTGTGCAGAACCTCCTGCACTCCAACTCTTCTAACTTCCTGAAGCTCCCAATTACTATTAGTAGTAATGCATTTTTAAAAGATTTTCAACTTCACTTTTTGGAATTTCTTACTGGCTTTCTTCTTTGTTGTATTCTTTAATACACCAAAATTCTTTCTGAAGTCTCCCTCAAGGGAACAGTTTTCATTCCAAGAAGTCCTGAGTATTGGCAATGTTTCTTCTTGGAAATACATTTCTTTTCACAGAAATAATGTTATTAATTAAAATCATTAGTCAAATTCCTTACCATCATCTCTTCACTAACCCTGGGAATATCTTCCTTTAATATTTTTTACTTCTGTGTCCTCACTGGTCATTTTTCTTTCAATCACTGATTCTTTCAAAATTATTATGCCATCTCCTGTCTGAGATAAAACTGCTTAAATCTTCATTCACATATTCTGCAAAAATTCTTTTCATATTTTCTGAAAGTATAAGTGTGGAACCTTATACTTATAACAAGTCTCGTTTCCCTAATACCATTTTCCTAGGTGTAACCGAGGAATTATTATGTGAAACTTTCAGAAAACTATAAGCCAAAAAGTTTAACTTTGAATTTTTTACAATAAAATTGGATGCCATATTTACTGCATTTACTGCCACTGTGTCTCCTTCAACTTCAAGTCAATTGTCAGTGAGGATTACAAAGTTCAAGCACAGAGAATCAGTTTTGTTCTCTGTTCCATATCACAGATCTTCACAGATAACTGTGCAACCTGAAAGTTAGAATAGGCTCCAAACAAACCTGCATAAGGTGCATAGAAATAAAGGAGAACATCTGTGACTAGAATACAAATGCTAACCTGATATCTTCAGGAGCAGATGGAGTTCCTTTGAGAAAGATCTGGGTTAATCATTAGGACAGATGTCCAAACATGACTCCACCTGCCATAATCAAGCTAAAGGACATTTTAGTGAAGGCCAAATTTGGAATTTTATTAAAAATTCAGTGAGAAGTAAGATAAATGATAGGTCATAATGAATCATCATTGTCGAATTTAGAAAATTTTTATCCTATTATGTATAATTTAACATGCTAAAAATCATTTGATTTCTTTAAAGCATGAATTTACCACAAGTTTAGAAGATATATGGTTTCATTTCCTTAGAAGTGTTATATCATATGCAATTTTCAAAAATTGTGTTCTAACAATAGGTATTATTCTTTGGCTAATAGAATCTTCACAATTATGAAATACACGCATTATATAATAATAAAAGTGCTAAGATTATGAAACCTGAAATTTCAAGAGGTGGATATATATCTAAATTTCAATCACACAAGTTTTTCTATCCATGGAAACTTAAAGTTTCTTCTTTTAAATAATAAATATATAAATATTTTCATTATCATAGTATTTTAATAGTGTGTGTTTTTTCTCACTTTAATTATAAAAATGTTAAATGGTAGTTTTAAAGTTATTTTTATGCAGCAAAATGATTGTATAACATGCAAGTAATTTTTCACAAACCATGAAAACTATGTATTTTCAACGTTATATAGACCATCAAACACTATAATTAATGCAATTCTATGGATTATGAGCTTAAACAATATCCCACTCATTTAAAAAGTATTGCAAATAAAATGCTGACATATTTTTTTAATAGCTTTTTATTGAAGTCATGTAGGTTTACTATATTGCCTATTATTTAGGGTTATAGGTTCATGCATCTTAGGTTTATTATCAACAAAGTGCTCATAATCTTCCACAATGATTCATCATGCATGTCCCTCATGCTTCAATCTTTCTCCCCTCTAGATAACTTTCAGATCTACAGTCTTATTCATAAGGTTTGGCTTAGCTTTCTCTGTTCCTTTTTATGCCATATGAATGATACCATTCAGTATTTGATTCTATCTTTATCCTGACACTTTTCTCTTTGCATATCCTTTCCAGTTCTATACATGTTGTTCTGGGAAATGGTAAGATTTCATCTTTGTAATTTTTATAGCTGAGCAGTATTCTATGAATTATACATAATCCGTCTTCTTAATCATCTCATTTATTAGGTACTTAAATTGTTTCCATAACTTGGCTATTGAAAGTAGTACTGCATTAAATACAGAATTGCAAACAACTCCTTACTGTTTTGGTCTTTGTATTTTTTTTTTTTCATTTCTCAGATGAATTCCTAGGAGTATAATTGAATCAAATAGTATATAATTTTTGTTTTGTGAAAACCCCATATTCTTTTTTAGAGGCAAGACTTCTGATGAGTCTACAATAATGAGCCAGTTTCTCAACTTTTTGTCACATGAATCATCTTTTATAAAATAAATTTGGATACAGCAGGTCTAGACTGGTGATGGAGATATTTTTGACCTTCTGTTTTGATAAATTATGTACCCATCCTTAGGCCAGCACCTTAAAACAGGTGTCTTAACCTGTTTCACTCATACTGCATAGAAAACAAATAGAATTAATACTAAGTTTGGTATTAACAATGGAATAGATGGTTAGAACTTTAATGCTTCAGATTATTTTTACTCAAATTTGCTCTTTCTCCTTATACTTTTTAGTTATATTTTAATATTTTTAATATATATTATATATATTTAATATATTTTAACTGAATATATTAAATATATTTTATTTTACTATATTTTACTATGAAGAATAAATTCTCAAGTTAGATTTCTTAAAATTCATTTCTGGTTCACTCTTTATAGATTTGTAATCATTGAGCAAATTCATCAAGTTAATTTATCAACTTGTTAGCACTATGATAAGTGTTAACCTGAGGATCTTTATTTGAGGGTTGTTTAGAAGGAAATTGATAAATATGACACATAACATTAGCCATGTGATATGGTCATTATAATAATAAAAACATTATTTTAGAAAGTCATGAAAGAATGATCAGATTTCAAGGTTGATGGGAACTTTATGATTGTCTAATTTAAATCTACACATGGTGCTTGGATCTCCTCTGATCCACCCTGCTGAAGAAGTTCAGACCCATTGTATTTATTACTTTTAATCCCTGAAGCCCTTATATTGGAGCCTCAGGTTACCATCATGACAATTTCATCTCTTGGTCTTTTATATAGATTCACAAGGTAATGATTTCATTGACACTGTCCTTCAATATTTCAAGATTATTATTGACTTGTCTCCTTGATTTCTTCTTTTCTTGTAGAAAGCACTGATACTTCAATTATATTCTCTTTTTTACCTGTTCCCTTATGCTTATTTAGACATACTTCTTAAATTAGCTAATGTAGAAGTTAACACCATGTTTCTGGGATGTGTTGATCCCAGATGTGTACTGTATTGGTTCTTCTACATTATGTGTTGTCACTATGATAGTTCTCTTCTACAACTTCATACCACAATAACACCACTGTCATATCACAGTAGAGAGACAGAGAAAATCACAAATATTTACAGCCTACATTTTTGTAATATGTCATTTTATCACTTTTTTTTCTAACCTTCTTGTGCATTGGTATTTAGGAACATCCTAGATACACTTATCATTATTCCTATTAAAAGTATTCTTGTTATCTTGCCTTTTTCCACTCCACATGGATTGGTATAACTTTTTCCATCAGTGAATTTGTTGCTGCTCCAATTTTTAGTCAAAGGCTAAACATTATACTCATGTCTGGCATCAAAGTCCTTATTGAGTTATAAATAATGTCCTTAAAATGGTTAGGATGGTAATGTCAGAGTTCTAAAAATATAGGCATATGATCAGTGATATTTTAGTTATATCTACAAATTGATTATTATAAAATTATATATAATGCAAGGAAGTATGAAAAAAGGATTTTATTTATATTTTTTCCAAACCATTATTTTAGGAGTACCAGTAAGATGAAGTATTATTTATGTTTACTTAATAGGGAGCTATCTCATTTATAGGTCAACTGGTTTCCATTTATTATCTTCATTTCCATTTCGATGCTTGATTCTTTAAGTTCTTGGTTATCTAAGTTTTCCATCCCCAATTTGTGGAAGAAAACATACACAAAATTTAAGACTATTTAAGCAATACAGTTTGTGAGAAAGCTCTAAGAAAGTTATTGCTGTCTTTACTTTCATCCCCCTATTAACATTGCCTGTAGCTTAAGGAAAAATATTGCCCTTAACACAGTAAGGTATAAGTATAGCATATAATTATATTTCTTACTATTCAATGTACTAACATTGTGTGTGGATGATAATTTTGTTTTCTGTAATGACACTCAATTAAAAAGTTTCATTTTTAGTGGGTAAGAATTCATTGCTGAGGAAAATCCACGTGTCAGAAGATGATTGAAATAAATCAGAAGTAGAAAGATAAATATGGAAGATAAATATGGTTTCCCTTATATGTGAAATATAGAGAACACAAACAGTGAGATGAAGAGAAACTTGAAAACTAAGCCTTAGAAGGTAACTACAGAACCGAGGCTTTAAGAAGAGGAGAAGGCAGGAGGATAGAAACAACAAAACAAAGTAACACAATGGACTGTGATGGTGGAGCATTATGGTAGCTATTCCTGAAGGAGGTGGGATATTATACTTCCAAAATATCAACAACAATATAACATTAGCTCAATTAAATAACAAATTAAATCAGACAGAATATTACCAAAAAAAAAGTTCATAGAACATAGCTGAAAATATTTGCAGAAATCTGTCATATATGGAGACCAAAGAAAATAAATTTATATTGAAAGTAAAATGAGATTAGTTCTTGGAATCACAGACTTGGGATTAGTATACAAGGATTTATGTATACCATAATTACATATATGTAATATTATGCTATATTTATTATATATAAACATGGATGAGTTAGAATAGATAATGCCAAGTGAAATAAGTTATATGTATCAGGTACTGTCACTAATATGTGGAATATAAGGTAACTAAAATAATAGTCAGATAAAAACAAGCTTAAAAACAAACTCTCTTGAAAGCTAAATAGAACAGAAGCATGGGGTAGGAGGTGGTGGTGGCAAAACAGAGGTAAGACAAAAAGGGGAAGGAATAAACTATGGAATTAGACTACGGGTAGCTTGGTGATGGATACACCTTGATAGGATTACCTGATGAGGATAGCCAAATATTAACACGACTAAAATAAATACATACTTATTGTTCAAAAGAAAATAGAAAAGTACTATACCACTCTTATAAGAAATGTGTTTTTCATACCACATCTAAATTATAATAATTTAGTGATAAACCAAACAGAAGTCCAATAGAAATGAAATTATAGGTTACTACATGATTATTTTGGAAGGTCATCTTAATAATGCTAGTAATAACCTCTGCATTTTTAAATTTACTGTTCTTTGTTATTGTGATAAACTCAAGCTTCAATTGCGTTACTACATGTATAATATAGTATAAATTTTACTGTCTCTAGAATTTTTCCTTTTTGCTCTTAATTTGAACTAAATATACTTAAAGTTTACCAATAACTTTATTATCACTATCAATGAAAATAAATGGTATTTGAGATTAAATTTTATAGCTAAGATTACATTTTAATTGTTACACAAGCAATTTTCTAATTAAAAAATTTAAGCTATATAAAATTTTTGGTCCATGACCAAATATATAGCAATGAATGATAAATCAAATAATAACTTATAGGTCAATACTTTACTTTTAAAAAATAATCATTCCCTGAAGATTACTAGTTTCATTTTAATTTTTCTGTCTTATCTTTGATTCTGTTATTTTCTTCCTCTTTTGTAGTTTCTAAAATGTTACTGTACAAAAAATATTATGAAGAGCTAGTTAAAGTATAAATTTTGTACTATCAGCAGACTTTCTATATTAGCAAGTCTGTTGTGAAACCAGGAATCAGAATTTGTATAAGCAGAGGGAATGATTTCTTCATTTAGAAATACTCCAAATATTTCTGCATTTTTTTCTTTATGTCAGGAAATTAAATGACAAATTTTGATTAAAATACAAAATTATGGTACAAGTGACATAGCAACATCATTGATAAAAATATAGAAAATAGATAATTCAAAATAATCTGGTACCTCACTCATTTTGAGCTTATGGAAATAGTATGATAGATGGAATAAATTGTTCAAGAGATGTTTCTGTATAAAACTGCTGTAGTGAATTGTGTTCCTGTACCCTTATGGTTAGCTTAAATGATTCAGCATCATTCCTAGAACTGAATCTTGGTTCCAGCAGTAAATGGGTCCTAAAGGACAGGGGATTGATAAATGATACAAAATCTCAAACATAGGATGGTTCCTCCTTGATGGCATATTAAAGGATGCATCACTAGCTAAGTATACTTTCTACTTGTCAGAAAATGCTTTTCATAGAACAACACAAAATGGTACACACATATACATACATACAATATGGGTTGAGAAGGGATGTTGGAATCCTGTGCAAAATGTATCACCTATATGGTAGTAAGTCTAAGGATAAGTTCTCATTAAAGATATTTGAAGAACCACCATAGAATTGATAAGCTTTAAGCAATACCCAAGGCTAGAGAAAGATGAATGATCTCCTAACATAGTCACATAAGAATTTCACTATTTTTATCACCTTTCTGAAAATTGATATCCTCATATAACACTGAAAGGATTTTTTAACTCACAATTAGCAACCTTGGGTCATGACAGAAGTACTGTATCTTATCTGTACTTCTATGGTAGTTCATAAAAGACCCAATTAGGGGAAAAAGAAGATGGGCACTTATATCAAGTTCATTTCCCTCAATATAATGTAGAGTCAGTAATATTTAATCACCTATTTGAGAGTATCCTTCTAAGCTAAAGTATTTTAAATCAAGAGTCATCAGCTAAGACATGGACTGAGCAACATTTTCATCCAAGGGTATGTATGTTTGTGGCAGTGTGACAGGGGGTAGTTTCCCAAAATACATTTTAGAGTATAATGGGTGTTATTTTCAGTTGCAAATATTATTTACATATCTTATTTCTTCAAATTGTTCCCTCTCTGTTTAATTAAAATTCAATACGGTTTGATAAAACATAAAAATAAACTCACTTATAGTATAAACATCCTCTAATGATGAAATTAACCCAAACACAAATTTTAGTTTTATAATTTTATACTGGAAATGTAAATATATTTACTAGTTTGAAGATTTTATACCCTGATATTACCCTCAGTTTCTGATTTAGATGTTATCTTACCTCAGCAACTTGTATTTAATAGATCTGTAAAGTAATCTAATTGTATTGTAGATTGAGAATAACAGATTTACACAGAGCTGTAGAGTATGGTCATTTATTATTCTGTAAAATTATAATTGAAAATATATTTGACTGAGGAAAGATAGCATGATTGCTTATTTTAGAACTTCTGTATATAAGGATTAAGAATTGGTTACACGATTACAAATAAAGTTTTCAATTACTAAGTGAAAATAAGACAATACTTGAAAAACTTAGAAAACTGTCTAAGATACAGATAATATGTTGGTGTGTGTAGAAATATGATGGATGCATAGATAGACTAGATGATAGATAGATAGATAGATAGATAGATAGATAGATAGATAGATAGATAGATAGATGAGAGTTATTAAAGGAGAGATACTCCAATACTGAAGGGTTAAGAGTTCATGCGTTTTATGGTAGAAAACTACCATATCTCACAAAAGGCTGGCATAGAGTATGATAAATATGGATGATTTACTAACTTCTGAACTGCTTCAGGCACTAAGTAATATGAGTATGTGGTTCTATTAATAATAAAGAATTACATGGAGATAAATGTACACCATGGAAAAGCAGGCAGTCAGAATAGCTGGCACATGACTACCTATGCTTGCAGGATTTTGTACAGATAATCAAGACTCTGAGAATGCTCTCCTTGTGTTAAGAAAATTTCATCTATGCCAGGGGTCTAACAAATATATTTTTTCAAAGTACCAAAGAGTAAGGTGTTTAGGCTTTGAAGGACTATATGATATCTGTTGCAGCTGCTCAGCTTTGCCACTAGTAAGGAAATTGTTTTAACAATCATTACATAAATAATTATGTGCCTGTGATCTTAGAAAACTATACTTATGAACACTGAAACTTGACATTTATGTAGTTTTTATTTTTCACAAAATATTTTTGTTACTTTTTAAAATCTTTAAAATGTATTAATCAATTTTACCTAACAGACCATTACAAGATGGTGGCAGATTTTGTTTGTAACAACAGAAAGGGTGTTTTCTGACTCTTAAATTACATTGCTTCCAAGAACATTTATATTCTTAAGTTCTTGATGTTGATATTATGACTGTCTCACTTGGAGAAATTTTATCATCCCCTTATCCAAATTTCTTCGGCTGATTCACTTGGTATTGTTTCTGAAAATTTCTGAGACTTGTAACCTTGTAATTACTTTTGAAGGGCAATCTTAAGCAAAGTATTATATTATTTCTCTGATAGTCAAAGCATCTTCATCAAATGTTAAGTTGATTCACCTCTTTTCAAAATATTCTTCTGAAATGTATAATCACAGTCAACTTTATTCAATAGTAAATGTTCATATTATCGAGACTTGAACTAAGATTATTATTTAGTATATTGAATTAATTTTCAAAAAAGAAACCAATCAGGTTACCACATAAGGATCAAAGATGTGTGATCTCACTTTTCTTGGCATTTGTGTATTTTTGTAGTGTTCCTACATTTATTGCAACAATATTTAAATATCCAGGATATTGAAACCACCCAACTGCTCCAAACAGACAAATGAGTCAAAATGCAGTAGTGTAATTAAACAATGGATTTTTATACAATACTCAAAAAGACAAACACATGACATTTACAGCAACATGGATGGGGCTGGAAGGGATTCTGTTTAATGCAATGAGTCTGAAGGAAAAAGATAAATCTCAGAAAGCCTCACTTATATTTGGAGTATAGATTGATCAAATGAAAAGGATAACTTAAAACTAACACACTGACCATAAGTCAAAACTAACACACTGACCATAGAACTAAAGTGCAAAGTAAAGGGGAAGGGGTCAAACATGGGAGGGATAACACAGGGAAATAGGTGACTATTTGCAAATAATATAGTGGCAGGAAAACTATTGGTATTACAAAATGTAAAAAGAATAACATACACAAATACATTGTTTTTTTTTTTTTAATTAACAGCATAGCTGCCAGTGAAGTTAGAATTAAAGATTGCTTTTAAAAAAGCAATTTTTTATTTTTTTGGATAACTTCTTAGAAAAGCCCCTTCCTAGCATGCAGTTCATTTGGCCTGACTCATATCTGCATATGAGAAAATGCCTTTCTCCAGGGTGTTTTTTAAAGCTACCAGTAAGAATTGTTTAACAGTTCACCTGTTATGTCAACACACCATTGAGACAAAATATAAGTAGGCCAAAATTTCTAAGAAGGAAAGCTGGGAAACTGATCCAATGAGCTATGAAAAGTCCCAATGTATTTCTGGGACTTCTGGGTGCTACAGACATTATTGCAGCTATGTACTCAGGATGTACTACTCCCTTATCTCATCTTAGGTTGACCTTGAGGTTGTGCACAATAAAGGATTTTACAGAATGTAAAACATGCACACACACAGAGTAAGCAGCAACTTCATTGAACATAAATGAAAATTAACACAATATAGTCCTTACATATTTAGTAAAAAGTTTCCAAACAGAGAAGAATACAATGACAACAAGTAGCATCAGCAAACACTTGAAAAGATGAAGGGTGTTAGAGTAGCCAAGTGTTATTTAAAATGTTTAATTTTCAAGAAAAATTTATGAAATAAATAAGAAACATTAAGATGTGCCTATTACACAGGAAGCAAATCAGTTAATAGAAACCATCGCTGAACAAGTCCATATATAAAATAATGAACAAAGCATTGAAGTACCATATATCCAATATATTAAAGTATAAAATTATGTCTCATAACATAAATTGTAAAAGAAGAGATATAAATTTTTTTTTGAAGAACCTAATTAATATTTTGGAGATTAAGTGTATAATACATTAATTACTATAGAGTGTCAAGACCAGCTTTGAGTTAACAGAAGAAAGTATGAGTAAATTTAAGGAGATATTAAATGAGATCACCCAATATAGAAGAAACTAATTAAGAACATATAAAACTTAATTCAGCTGATTTCTCACCACTAGCTTATCGCTTATGAATTTTAGAAGTTATTACTCCTAGTCTCACAAGAAAAAGTTTAATACACTGAAAATAATTAGCCATTCTTTGTTCCATCACAGAATTGAGGTTATTAAAGAAAATGTTCTCCACAATATTTAGATACAGATAGGTAGATACAGAAAATTACAGTTTACTACAGAAAAAGCATGAGAAAAGAATGCATTATGGTAGAACAAGCTGTAAGTGATGGATTACATAAGGGTCAGTGTGGATGGTTCATAATCTTGTGATTGTTGAGTCAGTGGGTGGGGGAGTTTCTGGAAGAGACCTTACAATGCTTTGGTTGGGGTTTGGCTCCTGTTTTCAGACCTAGTCTTGATATCTCTATACTGTTAGTGTGCTGCAAGAATTTTGTAATATCCAAATTTCTTGGTTTAACCTGAAATAACCTGTCCCCTGCCAACCTTTACAACTTCAAATATTTAACTTCTTATGGTTGAACCATACTGAACTTTATAAAATTATTCAAAGGACTGCTATCCTCCAGTCATTTCAAACTCATTTGTAATTTATGTTTCTATAAATCATTACCACACTGATGTCCATGACTGCAAGTAGCTATCATTTATTAAATACTCAGGGTTTGACAGAGCTGTTATATTTTCCATGATTTTTTCTCTGCATCTCCCAACTCAGTGAAGTGCACTTAATATTTTTTTGCAATTATGTATAAAATTTCTCTGTCACCTATAAGGGCAGAGCAGTTCTTTATAGCTTACATTGAAAAAATTCTCAAGCTCAATAAATTTTTTTGAATGAATGAAAGTAATACTATCTAAGAAGTACCTTCCATGCTTTCAAGAAATATTAAATACAAGATAACACTCCAGTTTTTGTTCTCCTTCTTGTCTTATAATTAAGAAGCCTATGTCCAATAACTTCATAGTATGTGGGCCACAGAAGGAACTTTCATTTTTCTTGTATGGCATATTAATTGACAGTTCAGAATCTCATTTTCCTCCTAAGTAGCTGGGTGTAGAATACCTCAGAGGGCTATTTAAGTATAAAAGGATATCTTGTATGTAAATCATATCCATTAGTGCTTGTTTTCTTTGTTATCATCACTGTAATCTTTCACCCCTTTCCTCCCTCGGAGTAGCAATAGGATGTCTCTTAACCTGGTGATAGTTCATAATCCATCCTCTTTTTACTAACATGAAATGTGGCATTTGTACTATTCCTAAGCAGAGTTAGAGAGACAATCACATCTATGTATTTTGTACCTTTAACTATTATTTTTATTTTAATAGATTTGATACCTCATATTTTCCTTAGAAATTATATTGTGTCACATTTACATTGAAAACAGATAATGTACAATACAAGAAAATTCTATTTGACCCCAGTTTTTTATTATTTCTCTCTGCAAAGGTTTAACAGCAGTCCCAAAGGGAAGAGAAAATGAATCATTGCCACCCTATACATGCATATGGGATTTGAAAATAGTCTTACAGTATTTCTCTTCACAATAGATGAACATGAATTTCTGCAAAGATCAATATCTTTTGCAATCCTTTGACATTCTGCTTTGATCTAAGAATTCTCTGTCCTATTTATTAAAATTAGGGTTTACGGAGAGTTTGTGAAAGGCCACATACTTTACTAAGCAGTGAATATATGATGTTGAGTTCAACCATAAAATAGAAAACCAAAAGAGATTTTGGACTGAGGATTTACTGTGGGCATTATTGTGTAAAATACACCAGTCATAAACCAGGATTTTTCTTCCTATCACTATGGATTCTAGTCCCTCATTTTCCCCCAACATTTAGAACATCAATGTGATATAGAATATAAGTTATGGAGACAGTGAAGTTAGAACTTGGAAATAACCTTTAAAAATAAATAGCTTAATAATTAAATTTGAAGATCTTAGGACCTAAGTAGTTGGGGTCTAATCTGTTTGTAAATTATATAAACAGGTTTTCAAACCTCTTTGCTCAAGCAGTCATGTGGTTAGTAAAATAAGTAGAATATTTGTATTAAGCTTTGCTATTCCAGGGTTGTTGTATGTTTAAATACAGGTAAAGTCCTTTAGGAAATTAGCACAAGATCTAATCATTGTTAACCATTATTATCAAGTCTCACTTACCAGTAATGTCAAGACAAATAAGTTAATGGGCCACATGGAAGCAATAAGGGATCACTGAAATAGTACTTCATTAGACTACGTGTTTTACTATCAGGGGCAGATATTTTTTTTTTTCCAAAATAAACAAGCATACAAGCAGATTCAAAGTGAACTTACTGATTTAGGTCATTGCATCAATTATATTAGTTATATTGCATTTTTAGGTTGAATTTAACATAACTATATTGTTACAAGAGGTGAAATAGAAACTCTTGTTTACTTTTGCAGTTAACTGGCAAAATATTATTTAGAGGAAATATTTAGAAGTATGATTGTTTCCAAGAATCAATTACTTGAATGGATTATCTTCTCTCAGTGGTGGTGGTGGCAGTGATTGATTTACTTAATGTAATATTTACCTAAGAATAAGTTATTTCATCATATGCACTCATCATTTTATCTTTTCATCAAAGGATCATGTTGAGTATGCATGTAGTGTCAAAAAAACCTTCTCTAATGAATGGAAACCAGAATGAATAGCAGTAAAATGGTCTAAGTAATTGTATTCATGCATTTGCTTTAACAAAGTATATGCACTTTCCCTGTTAATTTTCTTTTGAAGTCTTAGTTATTCTTATTCATTCCTCTTCACTTCATATAAATTGCCACCATGCAGCAGAAAGTATGTGTTCCTGAAATTAGATAACTAAGGTGAAACTAAGATACTTATCTGGACAAATTATATACTTTCTCGATAATCAGTGTGAATGTCTATAAAATGGAAATATTGTGTAATGGAAGTGGATTTGTTCAGTCTTACAAGGTAGGCCCATTTTCAGTCTTTTGATTCATTTCCATTTTTCTTTCCATAGACACTGAACAGTCTGCAGTCTACAAACAGTGCATTTACCTCTTTCCACACTCTCCTCAGTAAATATTTCTTGTTTCTTTGTTATGGGTCTTTCTTTCAGGTATGAGGTGGAACCTCTTCATACTTTGAATTTGCATTTCCCTGATGATAAGTGATGATGAGTGTTTTATTAAAAACCTGTTGTCTATCTGTATGACTTTGTAAAAGTGACTTGCTGGTCTGTCCAATTTTGGGTTAGCTTGTTTTTCTTTATTGTTTCATTGTGAAAACTCTTTTAGGGTTTGATATCAATTTCTTCTAAGACGCATGGTGTGCAAATAATTTCTACCATTCAGTAGGGTGTAGGTCTGTTTGCATTCCAGTGTCTTTGTATGAATATAAGCTTTTTTAATATAGTTCCAGTTGTTTGTTTTATACTTTGTTTTCCTTAACTCTGGAACTAAGTCTGCAAAAATATTTCTGAAGTTTACATCATATGGATTGCCTCAAAATATAAAATCATTATGTAAATGCTAATGTTTATAGCTTTCTGATAATAGAATAAATGTAAACACAAAATTTTTCTTACTTTCTCTTTTTTTTCAGTATTGGCAAAATATGAAAATAACAAATGTTCCAAAACAGATAAATTACTCAAGAATAAATGTTACATGCATGCAATGGAGTATTACTCAGCCATCAAAATGATTAGTTTATGCCATATGTAATAACATTGATGGATCTAGAGGTAAATAAAATAAATCATAATGGTAAATAAAATAAATCAGGAAAACAAAGACAAACACTGGATGATTTTCCTTATATGTAGAATACAGAAAAAACAAATGATCAAAGACAAACCTTGAAATCTGACCATAGATAGGATACTTTAGGAAGGGAGGAGGAGTGAAAATAAGGAAAGAACATAGGAGAATATAGTTACGAACTATAGGTGTTTTGGTACTGGGAGGACTATGGTGAGTACACCTAAGATAAGAAATAATATATTATTCAAAAAATTAACAAACTTGAAAGAAAAAAAATGTTGCTACATTTATTTTTTAAAAGAAAAAACAAATGCATTGGCAAACAAAAACTACAGTCTATAAGATAACTAACTTACAGCAGAATCAGGATATCTTGACAGTGACCACTAAATAAGTGCATTGATATATGTCACTCTTGAGATCACTGCCAGTGTTAACTATCTGCCATCTCTCTACATGTCCTCCACAACTATGACCAATCCCTTCTTGGCTGTCACATTATTCTAAATGAATAGCTAGTTTATATCAGATCAGATTATAGATTTATATGCCCTACTTACCTTTTCTTTGATTTTGAATAATGAATGGCAACAGTTTAAGACTAACAGAGGTAATCTCATTTTCAGATAAAAAATAAATTTCACTGTAGATTTAAAGTTTGAAAATATGTCAATTTTTTTACATTTATTGTTATTTTTTTAAATGTATAGTCTTATGTTCCACACTATTCCTGTTCTATAGCACAAGGATTAAGAATATAAATTCTAGTTAGACAGCACAGATTCAAATTTAAATTGTATCACTTGACTTGTATGACTGTGCCAAATTTAGTGACATTTCTGTGGCTTTGTCTTCTTTCTTGCTATTTGGTACTATGAATGCCCGTAGCCACAAAGTTATTAAAGCACAATATGATAAATGTCCAAAGCAGCTTAGATGGTGCTGTGCAAAACTGACCTTTCAAAAAACATTAGCTATTTGTATTAATTTCTTAGTTTTAGTAAGTACAAACTGACTAAAATGGATTCCTTATTACAGTATCCATACTTAGATTTTTTACTCAGTTCCTGAAAATGGTAACTACCCAATTGCTGAGACCATTACTTGGCCCTCAAAATTTCCCTCCTCTATTTTGTTGCTCTTTTCCAAGAACTTCTGTCTTCTCTATTTAAAAATAATATATAAATTTATATCCTTGAGTCCATTTCCCATGCTTAGTTCAAGCCACCATTCCCTTCATGATCTTCTGTATTTTTCTCCTAATTGTCTTTTCTACTTATAACCTCAGCCCTTGTTGCTTCTAGCAAAATCTGTTTGTTCAATTTAGAAAAGGCAATATTTTCATACTCAGGAGTATGTTCTCACCATCAATGCCTTATCATTGCAAATCTAAACTGGTCCAAAAGAGGTCATACTTGCTCTTGATCTAGTCACTGATCCACCACATCTCTTATTGCTAAGTCAAAGATCACTTCTCTCTTCCTTAATACACTTGAGCACATTCTATTCTTTTCTATTTCAGGCCATTCCTTACTTTATATTTTCTGCCTTAAATCTCAAATCTTCCTTCTCAAATCTACATTCTCAGGAGGCTAATTAAACCACCATATCTAAATACCCTCTTTTTCATCTCTAGGCAGATTTGTATTTGACACCATATTCTCTTTTTGGGTCACTGTATCTCATATTGTAAACTTATTCAGTTCTTTTTCACATGGAAATTTATTAGAAATGGACCAAAGGTATTAAATAACTACCGAAGCTATTATTCAATAATTTATTAAAGAATGCACACATTAAAAATTAAATAATAAATTTATTTCTAGAAATTATATAAGATCTAGGTTTAGGTTGCAAATATTTGGAAATTTATTAAACAGCAATGATTCAATAAAATAATTAAGCTTGCTTTTAAATAAAGGAATTGGGTAGTGCTCTATAGAAGAATAAATGTAATATATGTAACACTGTAATATTTAGAAATATATTTTCTGTAATAAACTCATTTCACTAACGCCAGAAAAATTTTGACATAATTCATTTAATCTTATTATTGTTTTAAAATCTTCTCAGAGAGAAAATTATAATTATAATCTTATATTAAAAATTATCCAGCAAAAAATTGAACAGTTAAAATGTAAATAAACTTAAAAAATAAATTGACAATTTGAAGTCCAGTTTACTGAAACTGAATTGCAAAACATTTTCTGGTATGACTTATCAAACATTGCAGGTTTTAATTACATACATACATTCATACATACATGAATTATCCTTCCATTTTATTGCATCCTATAGGGTATCATAATATCTTCTTAAAATATTATCTTGGGTTATAGACATGTAGACATATTTAGAATCAATACAGAATTCTTGAGATTTGATTTAAGGTAGACTATGATGCACATTGATACATATTTTATATCTTGTTAATGAAATTATAATCAAATTGAAATACTTAAACATTTTGCTTAATATAGAAAGTGCTTCCAGTTGAAATAGTGTATTTGGACATTTAATGTGTGTGATATTATTAATCAAATAATGTTTTCTATCATGTTCTAGGTACAATGTCTTTGAGAGATTTAGACTAGTGGGACAGGTCTATATAGTCTGTATTATTTTTACTGCAAGTAAATCATATTGATACTACATTTTCTTGATATTTTGATTCAGGGAAAGCTTTTAGAAAAATAAGGTATTGATATAAAACCTTATTAGACTTATTTTTATTTTATTTATATATTTTTTACATCCTTGCAATCCCCAGAGGTCACCCACCACCTCCCTTCCCTGACTGCTCCACTCGTTCCCCCTATCCCAGTTGTGTAGTTTGGTTGTTAACTTGTTTAGACTTTTTTCTTTTTTTAATTTTTCCTATATCCCATATGTTAGTGAAACCATTTGGTTTCTGTCCTTTTATTTTTGACTTGTTTTTGCTAATATGATTTCTTCTAGGTACATCCATGTTATCACAAATTTATCAAATTTGACCTTTTTAATTAATGAGTAATATTGCATTGTGTATAAATACCACATCTTTTTCACCTATTCGTCTGTTTTGGGATATTTGGGTTGTTTCTATGTTCTTGCAATTAGAAATAGTGCTGCAGTAAACATCCCAGCGCTGGTGTCCCTTTGTACACGCATTGAATTCTCTTTTGTGTAAATGCTCACAAGAGTGACTGCTGAGTCAAATGGTAGTTTCATTTTTCTTAGTTTAAGGGTCCTGCACACTGTTTTACACAGTGGCTGGACTAGTTTACATTTCCACCAGCAGTGTAAGAGTATTACATTCTCTCGCATCCACGCCAGCACTTGTTGCCGGTTTTTTTGATGTGGGCCATTCTTATTGGTGTAAGGAGATAGTTCATTGTGGTTTTGATTTGAATTTCCCTGATTGCTAGTGATGGTGAGCATTTTTTCTTTCTTTCTTTCTTTCTTTCTTTCTTTCTTTCTTTCTTTCTTTCTTTCTTTCTTTCTTTCTTTCTTTCTTTCTTTCTTTCTTTCTTTCTTTCTTTCTTTCTTTCTT
>PVHY01007396.1:0-67742 GCA_004024945.1 Uropsilus gracilis
TAGACAAGATAAAAAGGTAAAGTCATGCAGCAAGCTCTGCTCTCCTTGCTCCTGCTCTTGGCTGTGTGAGATGCCGGCCCAGGCTTCTTTCCCCAATAAAGAGCCTGTCTCACTACTAGTCTCTGGTCTCTTCATTTCTTCCTTCATGCCCAACACACTTCCTTTGCTCAAAATCTAACAGGATTGAGGTTCCCAAATGAGGCTCCTCAGGCTTTACATTAGCTGACTTTGTGTCTCATACTTATGCTTTGGCTGACACTAGCGCTTCAGAGAGAACCTTGTTCCTGCCCCCCTGCCCCATCTCGGCTTTGGGTGAAGCCGTTCATTTGTCAGTTTCCAGTATTAAACAGTAGCCTGTGAGCCATGTCTGGTTCTGTGACCCAATTTAGTGTAGGACCGGGCACATTTAATGCAGTGGACTGCAGTTTCCTCATAATAATTCATGTTTCTTAGCTCCAGGGTGCGGATGCTGAGTTGTCATGAAAACAGAAAGAAAACAAAACCCCCTGATTTTTCTAATAAACTCAACTGGTACACCCACACCCACACAAACACACACACTGCTATTTAAGGCACTGATTTGGATTTTTCTTTGTACTCTGCACTCTCTGTTGTGCTTTTCCTGACACGTAGGTGTTTACTAAAAAAGAAAATAAAGACACATCTTGTCTGCGTGGCAAGTAACCAGGAAATCCTTCAATTGGAGCCCAGGTCCAAATGATATCTTTATGACAATGTCTAAATAAAGACACATCTTATCTGCATGGCAGGTAAACAGGAAATCCTTTAGTTGGAACCCAGGTCCAAATCATATCTTCATGACTACGTCCAAATTATCGATTTTAAATTCTGATGCCAATGTCAGGGCCCACGCCAGGATTGGAAGGATAATATTATGAAAATTCCCCAGACAAATTGGGCCATGAGCAAAACATGAAGAAAGGAGTTAAGTGAGATCTCTGCCTCTCCTCCGTCCGGAGAAATGGATGCCCTAACAGAATAGTGAAGGACTTAATTGAAACAAGCCACTTGACACACTTTGTGAAAATCAACTTTTGTAATACTTAATGACAGCTGTTGGGATTATACTGTGGGCTACACAGACTGTGCTCTAGAAATCATGGTCAAATTAATGGCACTTTCTGGAGATCCTGTGAAGTTAAAATAGTTAATGGAGTTCATTTCCATTTATAATTTGCATTTGTCCTTAGCCATGGAGTCCTGACAAAAAGAGTGCTTGGGGTTTCCAGGGTGGGGGAATAGGGAGTTGTGTTAAAGAGGGAGGTTGGACAGAACTTTTGAAGAAATCAATCTGCTGCCCGGGCATAGAAGTTCTTCCCTGTCACCCTCCAGAAGCAGACAGATGTGTTTAAATGAGACTTTATCTTGGTTACATGTCCCAGTTGTAGTTGCAGATCCCAATTCTGTTGTCTGTCAAGACAGAAGGACAACAGGAGTGCATTACTGCCACACGGTACCTATCTTTGCTCTGGGGAACAAGTAGCTCCAGAAGAGAAGCAAGAACTGAGAATGAGTAGAAGGCTGGGAAGCAGGTGAAGGTATTGAAGATGAGGGGTTAAGGAAGGGGAGCTAGTACAAAACTCTGAGCTTAACTTTGGAAGGAGACTAGAGACTGATTTTAGTGTGTGATGCCTTGCTGAGAGGCATCTATATACTTTCAGTTTTATTTGCTTATCCTTCCTTCTTATAAAGCCTCACTTAGAGTCATACTATATTAGACCTGAACTTTAAAGGGGAGGCTACATGGTAGTAGCCAAGCAGACAGAAGGAAAACCTGCTAGCAGTGAAAGGAGGAGGAGGCTGTTAACTGCAATAAAAGTCTCCATGAAACTTTTTGAACAAAAAGTTTATTACATGACCAAAGTGTGAATTTGAATCCTGGAAGCTGGCTGATTTTACACTGTGACAAATATCTTAACAATCACAAACTTGAGTTTATATAGGAAAAATGAGTCATTGATGTAAAAAAAATACTTCCTGGTGGCTTCTGGTCCTAAGTTATTTTGACCTGAAGATAGAGTGATATGATCTACATGCAGAGGAAGGCAAATACTGGGATTTAACCACATCCTCTTTGTGGAATGCACTGTAGTGACACAAAGGAGGGATACTATTGCTTAAATCTCTTCACTGATCACTATTTGAAAAATTGATTTTAAATGCAGGCAGCAGATTTTTTTGCATAGTTGTTTTACAGAGTTCAAGTATGTACAAATGACTCTATCTCTCATTTATCTCGATACCAGGAATGGGGGTTCCTGGAATATTTTACCGTATGTTCATGAGAATAAGAAGAGTTGAAGAGTAGCTTCAACAGTGGGTAGCTGTCCCATCTGCTTTGGAAATCTCTTCCTGGACCCCCTTACAATATAAATTAATACTTTCTGTTTTTCCAGTATTTGATTGTCTTCCCTTTTCAGAAGACAAGGCTGATAATTTACTGGGGAATAAGAAAGGAAAATTAGTGGGAGAATTCCAGGGTAGATAATGACATAAAAAAATTGTATCCACAAAATATTTTAAAAAATAATTAATTAGAAGAAAGGAAAATTAGAACCTCCCTCTCCCATCTACTGAATGCTAGCTCAGGAGAAGAGAGAAGAAATCCTAGCTCAGAAAAGGAAAATCCACAAGTTTTTGTAATACTCTCATTTAGGCAGGGGAAGAGCATCAGGGGTAAAGGAGAAATTCTAGAAGCTAAGACCTAAAGTTTTGTCAAGAGAAGATGGAAATAGTTTTTGGAAGTGCTTCTGAGTCACTGGGTACCAACCACTGGATGCTACACTTGAGGGAAAGCTTAAGTGTGATAAAGGCATTGGCCTGGTAGGATAATTTCAGTGTACCTGGGACTTAGCATGCAGGAAAGGAGGTAAACTGGTTGGAGATGGGGATGGAGAGATGCATGAGATAGTTTACAGAGGCAGTATGAAATGGACTACTATGAGAATGAACTTCAACCTTTCATTCTAAAACCAGTGGGAAGATACTACAGATTGATTTGTGTGGGGAAGACTATACTGGTCATAATGTGAAAAGCAAATTGATAAGATCTTCATTGAGTAACCAGTGAAGAAGTTATTCTGATGATTGAGGTGAGAGATAATCTTAGTTTGGACTGGAGGAAAAGAGATGCAGAAAAATTATCTCATTTTCTAGATCTAGGATGCAAAATAAGAAGAACTTGGTGACTGAATCTGGTTGGAGAGACAAGTGAGAGAGAGAAGAAAGTAGGAATGATGACTGCTAGATTTCTGGCTTGGGAAACAGAATCATATCTGTCATAGGGAATAGGAAACAACGGTTGGTGTATAGAGTAAGGATGAGAGAGATAATCAGTTTATTTGGAGGCACTGAGTTTGAGGTGCCTGACAGATACTTAAATGGTGATGTCCAATGGATGTTACCATGTTTGTAGCTCCAAATATTGACCTGTTAAAGTGAAAGAAACTCCGAGAGCAAGTAGCAAGACTTACTCTCAAGACATGATTACTGTCCAGAATATCTGGGTCACAGTTTTGAAATCCACCAGGAATGAGACAAAAGACAGGGAACCTATATACCAACTCATCTTACTGACATTAATAACATTCAATCTTTTCTACATCCAAAATATACATTAAATATAATGTAAAATGTATAAGCTCTCCTTAAAGCTAGCAATTTTTCATGTAGTACCTATTTTACTCCTGTTCTTCACTTATAAACTTCCTAAAAGAGTCATTTGCATCTACTTTCTCTGTTTCTTCCCAAGTCACTGCTCATGCTGCTTCTTTCAAGATTCCACTCTCACTAACCCAGTTCTCTCAAGTAACCACTGACATTTTACTCAGTCTGCAGACTGCCTGATCTCTTAGCTGCCTTCCAGACTGCTGTCCACTCTATCTTCCTAATGTATTCCATCTTCTATATAGCAACATTCCAACTAGATTTCCTCCTACTGGCCCTTCCAACTGTTTAAGTAATAACAGTAAACACAAACATTCATAAGAGAATGCTGGTAACTCATTTTGTTTTTCACATCCAACTGAAGTTAAGGTTTGTCATACCATTACTAAAAAGTTGAATTCAGATTGGGACACAAGTTTGTTTCCTTATAGAACCCATATCTAAACAACCATTCTCCACAAACTTATTTCTGGGGGAACAAGAGAGTTAGAATTAGAAACCCAAAGATGAAAGGACTGGGTTGAGAAACAGAGTTAAGGAACAGCTGGAAGGGCTGAAGAACACATCCTTGGTCTTGGAATTGTCTTGAGTCTTCACTCAGTGGCCAGTAAGCTGCAACTCTCATATCTGACCACAAGGGGGCAGAATCAAGAAGTAAGAGGCTGTGGGAAGCACTAGCCTGGATACCAGTTTATATGCATTCTGAGCATAAGTGCAAGTCTGAGCATAAGTGTGCTTCCTGATGGGAGCCCACGCCTCTATTCCAGTAACTCCTCTCTTCCAGTGCCTGTCCTCCTTGTTGTCCTCTCCACCCCAGGGTATTCCCCTTTTGTTTAGACTCCTGGGCTGACCTTACATTAGTAACAGAGTACACAGTCCCTTTGGATTGGAATCAGAGCTGAGCTTTCCTGGGGCCCCAGAGAGTGGAGAGTCTCCCCCAGGAAGCCTTGGTAGCTCACTCTTCATCATCCCCCCACCCCCAAGTTCCTTAGGGCCTCAGAGAAGCTATATATGGATGACAGCTTGGATGGGCAGCTGGGCTGGAGGCCAAGAAGGGAGGCTGTATGAGCTGTGGAGCCCAGCTTCTGCACAGACAACCTGATTGTTTGCAGTGATCTTTCTGCTCTGCACTCCCTGCATCCAAGCTACCCAGCTTCCAGGTTGTGTTCAGTGATTTACTCAAGGAGGACTTTCTTCAAATCACTGTGAGGCCCATTTCAAACTTTGTGTAACCCTTGTGCCAAGAAGGACAAGGGCTCATTCCAGAATTCTACCCTTCACTGAGGAAACAAGGCAAGGGAAGTCCATTTATCCAAATAAAGACTTGTGTGGTGGAGGTGATTGGTATTGAGGAAGGAAACTGAGAAGCTGGGTTGGAAATTTAATTTAACGTACTGTGTTAAATTATACCCTTGAATGAAGACTAAGGGGCTCCAAGTTCATCTTGAAGGCTGTGAGTAACTTGCTCCTGGTTACTTGTGCAAAGGAGCCTGTCCAATTTTACTGTAGATGGCGTTGCTGGGGAAGGTGGCTTGGAATAGACTGTGCTGAGAGTCAGGGAGGTGAGCTAGAAGTTCTTTTCCTAATCAGAAAAGACTGGATATAATGATATAATTATAAGATGTAATGATAAAATGTGCTTGGGAGGGAGGCTGTATGTGTTTAGGAAGACCATAGTAGTTTAACTGGAAAAATAAAATTGTACCTGGGGGTAAAGGAGCAAGGAAATGAAGATAAGACTAGCTGCCCTGACTTGGATAACTTAGGGGGTCAGGTGGTAAAATTTGGAGAGTCTTATTTGAGCAAGATGGGTATGAAACCCACAAGCCATTCAGGTAGAAATAAGAAGACACAGCAGGTTATGTGGGTCTGGATCTCAAGACAGTCAGGACAGAGTAGGCTATGTCAAGACAGAAAGTGAGCCTGTGGTGTCCTGCAGTCAGCAGGGGTGGACATTGGGGAGGGAGGTGGGCCTGTGGATGTCTGCTAATCCTGGATTTTCTGTCCATGTCTTGGTTGACCTGGGCTTCCATGCTACACCCCAACCAGACAATATAGAACTGACATAGGTGGACTCTGAAAGTCCTTGGGAAAGAATCTGTTCTTTTCTATGTTGGGGCTAGAAGTACTAGAAGTCTTTCTTACTGCCATCTCCCCACCTCCCTGCACACCAGAACAGCTTTGTCTAGTATTTTCTGATTAAAAAATAAATTACCCAGGAGAAGGGATTTATTGTTCTAAAATCAGATGTATGGACTTCTCCCCTGGAAATTTTGATCTTCTGGGACTGGAGTAGGACCTGGGGATTGGGGGAGTTAAGGGGGATGGGGAAGATAATGTTTCAATAAAAGCTTGGGGTGATTGTAGGAGGGAAGTTTTCCAAGTGCTTCTCAGATCCAAGCACAAACCTGCCTGTTGAAGTCTAGTTCTCACTGAACTGTGCATGGAAGACTGAGCTCCAAACTCTGCACCCAAACCGACTACCCTTGCAGGCATTAGAAGAGTGAGCTAGGGTCAGTAGGAAGATTTTGTGCAAACCTGTTTATTCATCTAGAGAATGACTATGAGCAGTGTTGCTATTCACAAACAGCGCTCTGGAAGTGAGGGCTTTCTGTGCATTTTCTGAGACTAATAGAACCCTTAGGGGGAGCTCGAGAGGAGAATTAGAACAGAGTTAGTTCAGTTGCTCTATTTACTTAACCTTCCAGTTTGCTACCTTCACTCCTCTAGTGCCCCTTCCTCATAAATTCTGTTTCCTCTGAATTTTAGTAAAGGATGTTCCCCTCTCCTTTCAGAGACGCTGGGATGCGGAATCCTCAGCTTTTGGTTCCAGTGAAAGCTGCTTCAAATGGAACTCTAGTTCACCCAGAGTACTTTCTGCTGGTGGGCATCCCCGGCCTGGGACCTAACACACACTTTTGGCTGGCTCTCCCCCTGTGTTTTATGTATGCCTTGGCTACACTGGGCAACCTGGCCATTGTCCTCATTATTCGCGTGGAACGGCGTCTGCATGAACCCATGTACCTCTTCCTGGCCATGCTTTCTAGCATTGACCTAGTTCTTTCTTCTGTTACCATGCCCAAGATGGCCAGTCTCTTCCTGACAGGCATCCAGGAGATTGAGTTCAATGTTTGTCTGGCCCAGATGTTCCTTATTCATTCTCTGTCAGCCATGGAATCAGCTGTCCTATTGGCTATGGCTTTTGACCGCTTTGTAGCCATTTGCTACCCACTGCGGCATGCTTCTGTGCTCACAGGGCCTACAGTTGCCAAGATTGGACTAGCTGCCCTGGCCAGGGGATTTGCCTTCTTTTTCCCTTTGCCCTTCATCCTGAAGCGCTTGTCATACTGCCGAAAACACACTGTCACACACTCCTTCTGTTTGCACCAAGATATTATGAAGCTGTCCTGTACTGACACCACTGTCAATGTGGTATATGGGCTCTTCATCATCCTCTCAGTCATGGGTGTGGACTCCCTCTTCATTGGCTTTTCCTACATCCTCATCCTCAGGGCTGTATTGGCACTGTCCTCTCGGGGGGCAGCACTCAAGGCTTTCAACACCTGCATCTCCCATCTCTGCGCAGTCCTGGTCTTCTACGTGCCCCTCATCGGACTCTCCGTTGTGCACAGACTGGGTGGCCCCACTTCCCTGCTCCATGTGATCATGGCTAATGTGTATCTACTCCTCCCACCTGTGGTCAACCCTGTGGTCTATGGAGCCAAGACCAAGGAGATCCGTTTACGGGTCTTCCGTATGTTCTCTGGGGATAATAGATAAACCAGGATAACTTCCCTGGTGTCCACAATCCTGACCAAGGATGAACAGTAGGAATCTATGAAATGACTTGGTGGTTGGAGCACATAGTCCATGAGGCTGTGGGCTTTTTCTGCTTCTTGCTATCTGCATAGATCTTGGGTTTCTATCTCCAGGAATCTGTCAATACAAAAGAACTTATGATTCAGTCTGAACAGGCCATCCTAGAGAAACATCATTGAGAGCTCTCGGCCATGGGATTCTTGGCAGAACAGTCTTACTGTTCCAACCAGAACACAAATACAGTTTTGACTTGAGAAGACTATTAGTGCCATACTCATGATCCGTTCTAGTCTTGATATATGATCTTAACTATTTTGCTCCCTTGCTTGATATCAGTGAATCTTTTTCAATTTTAAAGTTTTTTTCTTGAATCCCAAAGTCATTACATGGTTAATTTTAGGGGTTAATGAAGACATTTGGGTGATTATATTGGAGCCAGGGAAGGGAGATGGTAACAGGAGCAGAAAAAACTGACATGAAGTATTTATGTTTCTGTGTGCATGTGTGTATGCTTATATGGAATCTGTCTTCATGCAACTATGTGGCACCACTGGAGACTATAAGAATGCTGTGTAGTTGGTTGTGACTGAGAGTATATAGGTGTGCCTATGTGATTAGCATGGTGTGTGTGTGTGTGTAAGTGTGAGCACTTAGAATATGTGCCTGTGGTGTCTTGGTGAGTGTGTTATCAGTCCTGATATGTATATGTTTCATGAATAATATCTGTGATGATACTTTTTTTGTGTTTAGGTGCTTTCTGTTAATTGGTGTGTGATATACATCTTTGCAAGAACTGTGGATAATATGTGTACCTCATAAAATTGTTGCTTATGTCTTTTCTTTATATTTGTAATATATAAAATATAGTCTGTGATATACAGAACAGAATGTGTAGAATGTAAATTATTATGTACTTATAGCAATGTAGGATAGCTATGTGCTTGAGTGTGTGGGATGTAGAGCATGGGGCTGGCTCTACTTTCCAACAGGTGTGGTGTTTGTCTGTCATGCATAGAGTTTGTGATATGAAGACATTTTGTATGATTTTATGTTTCTAGTCACAGGCAGGTGACTTGTAACACCTGAAGGATGTGAGTAGACACAGATATGTGCATATGTGTGTGCAGTTATGACTGTGTGTTGGGCATATGCCCAGTATGTGTGTTTTAGGTCATAGTTCCTACCTGGAGTAGGTGTGGATTGGATGGTACAAGAGTGTGGACAGCATCTGTTTTTTGAGTACGCATTGATGACTGGTGTCTGCATCAGAAATAGAGTGGGAGATAAAAGAGCTTCTGATTGCAAGAAACAGATATCATTCACTGATGGGAGAGCTGGGACTCTACGTGGCCCAGTTTCTTAGCCTGGGCTCCACCTTAGACTCTAGGCATTAAAAGAAGCATCAAGCTTCCTCTTTTCATCTTCTCAAAATTAAGACTATATCCTCATTATCCTGATCACAAGGATTTCAGATTCTCTGTCACTTGTACCCACTTCTCCTCCATGTCCTGTCTTGAGGTATTTACCGTCTTAAATCCCTGGCTGCCTGCCACAGAAATAAGTCACGGTATCATTCCCTCTTCCTTCCCTTTCTTGTTGGCATACCAAACATTTCTCTAAAAAAATTGTCTTGCACTTGAGATGTTTTATTTTTGAGATTTTTTGACATCTTATATCTAAAATAAAACATAAATCTATAGCCCTTAACTCCATGAATTTTAATATCTCTACATGTCTGTGTCCAACACTCAGTGAGGAATAAACTGTTTCCATGACTCTGGAGGATCTTTTGTGCCCCTTTCCAATCAGTCTTCTTCCTACCAGATGCAACTACTGTGCTGATTTCTATTACTTGTAGATCAACCAAACAAGTTTAAGCATCTTCAATTGCAGGGATTTTTGTTAATACCTTTGGGGGAGCAGTGAACAAGGGTAGAGTAGGAGGGGAGACCAATATGTGACATTTCAAGGGCTTTGGAATCTCCCTGGGGCCTTTCACTCCAGGGATGCTTGCTTAAGTTCCAGTTATTACAATCTGTTAGGTTGAAAATGTTCACAGTGAAGATTTATAGTTAGAAACATTATAGGTTAATTTGAGGCAGATGAAAGAATACAGAAGTAGGACTTACATGGTTGAAATCCCAGAAGTATCATAAATCAGCTTATCATATAACATCTCTGGATCACATTTCCTCTTCTGTATCATGTAACTATAGTGCTGTTGCAAAACTCAAATACTGTGAACATTCTTTGTAAATTACAATGTGTTATAAACATGCAGAAATGGTTCTATTTACATTTGTCTTGTAAAACTTAAGGCAACGTGAGTCACATCATGGTCTACATGGGCGTGCTTCTAGAACTGCGGTCAGGTACCAATTTGATCATGTCTGGCTGTCCTAACATTTTGTCACTGTTACTGTTGAAAAACAGTTCCTTCTTAATAAATTTTTTTCACAAAGTTCAGAGAGATTAAAATTTTTTGTTCTGCATTGGTGTCTGATTTAGCAATGGAATTCTGATTTATTATTAAAGTCGAAGAAAATGCAACCTTGCTAAGAACTTTCTTTAGATGTCCTTGCTATTCACGTCAGAAAAATAGACAATGTGGGGTTGGCATTAGATGTGATATAGGTTAGGATCCCTGGCTTTTTTGTGTAGGTCAATTACTTAGTGTATAGAACCTCAGTGATTTTGGAAACAGTAAATCCAGAAATATAATGTAGGAACATAAAACAGAAATTTAATGTAGATCCTGATGGGTGTTTGGGAGTAACTAGGGTGATAGATATGGAAACACATGGAAAATAGAAAGAGGTCAATAAATGTTGGTGTATTAGTATTATATAATAACACTAATAAAATGAGTTATTTTATTCCATCATAGGGGACAGTGGCCAAAGTACATTTGTCTTTACCTTCCCAAATCACCTCTTATGTCAAGGTCAGAAGCTAGTTCCTTGTCCAGTTTGCAGTATGTCTGGCTTTAGGCTAACTCAAGGTCTTTTTTATAAGGAGATTGTGGGATATCTTGAGTCACTTAGAATCTCTTTGCTTGGAAAACTGATAGAAACTAGAACAATTATTACTGGTTGGAAGACTCAGTTCATCGCAAGACTGTCTTAAAGCATCATCCCCAACCTCTCCACTTCTCCCAGGCATTAAACTTAAATCTCTATATTCTGACTGACTGCTTAGCCTTTTGTGATAGAGCTTAAGTTGTTAAATGGTAAATATTTGTTTATACTCTATTCTGGAACTTAAATTTCCATATGATGGCTATATGGCTTCCTTGAAGATAAGGATTAGGTTTTGTTTACCCCCAAGACCTGGCATAGAATGTGATCAATGATCTTTCAGACACAGAGAGAATCTAAGTGAGTTCATTGTTATTCCCTCCATCCACTCTTATTTTATTTCTTTTGAAATTGGGTAGAAAATGGGCAAAGCAGGTGCTTAGTTAAACTTATAAGCAGGACCAGCTGACCCTTTAAATCTAGTCACATATCAGGTTTGTCCAAGTCATGCAAGTAGTAGTAGCAAGACCACACTAACCTTAAGAGGAGGCCAAAACAAGATTTATTCATTAAGAGAATGAAGTAGATAAAATCACTGAGGGTACAAGGGAACCCTTTGATAATCTTACCACACAGTCCAGTCTCTTGTCCAAAAAGCTACATGTGGGTCCTTCAGCACATGTGTCCACAGGATGCCAGTTGTTCCACCTTCAAGTCAAATGAAGAAGTTAAGATGACGCTATAGATCTTCCTCCAAAGGCACGGCTATTAACTTGAAGCCAAAATGACGTCATCAATACTCCTTCAAAAGTGAGAGATTCAAATCCAATGAAGAAATCAAGATGGCGTCATTGATCCTCCACCAAAGGCACAACTCCAGCATTCTTTTTTTTCTTCAACTCTAAAGTGACCCCAAACCACCAAGACTCATTCAAAACAATAGTATCAACCTTCAAACATCTCATGATGAAAATAGTAACATTCCAAATTCTCTTTAGATCTCCAGACAATTCCCAAGCTTTGTAGTTTCTAAGTTAAAGCAAGTTTCCAAGTACTGAATTTCCAAGTCAGCTTACAAAGGTCACAAATTTCTCCAGCATGCTTCCCTGGGCTTCTTACCAGCTGGCGCTGGGCCAGGGTTGGAAGCCCATAATGTTTCTTCCTTCCTCCCCCTGCTTCTGTTCATAGCAGCTGCAGCTGCAATACAGGGTGGGGGCACCTCCTTGCTGCTCTGCCACTTTCTTACTCCAGCTTTCTGGGTCTCTCTCCAGTCTCACTGCTCTCTTTGTCCCTCTCTCGAGAAAACTCAGCTTCCCTTCTCTGAGTCTCTTGAGTCTCTAACCACCAGGGCAAAATGAAAATGGTACAACCACAATGCAGGGTTACAAAGGTGGGGCCACAGCCCCCCAATTTCACCACATCACCCCTATTGGGATGCTGACAGTGGATTTCAGTCTGTCAGTTGACAGGCTCCTGAAGCTTTGATGTTACCTGAGATAGAATGATCTCTTTTGAAGTTTATTTTTTTGCCCAGCTTGAATTTGTACGTCCTGTGTTGTGAATTTAAAGCTCATAGTAGTGAAATTGACTTGTAAGAAAGGAGAAAGCAACTAATATTCACTTCGCTTTATTTAGAGTCTTCCTTTTAGTTAAATATGTGAGACATCTAGTTTCACATTGTTTAGATTGCTCTACAAAGCATTCAATCACTTTTTTTTTTTTTTTTTGCCCTTAAGAGAGAAACCAGATGTCACTGGTCTTATATGACCAGATTAGGCGGTTGGGAATGGATCAGGAGACCGTTTCTTTTTCCTCAGTCAGAAGTTCAGAAACCTAAGACCAGGGAATGAAAGACAGAGGCATGGGCCCTGGGGACTCACGTTAGTAGTTAATGAGACACAGCCCAGAGGCTGGGAGACCAAGATGATGCCCTGGACCTATGGGGAAAGGCAGATGAGTCCTTTGGGATTCAGCTTTATGGGTACTTCCACAAGGGTCATAGATAGAAAGAAGTCAGAGGTCAGAAAAAGTTTCAGGAAGGAGATGAACTTAATCATGGAGTCTTCCCAAAGGCTTCTTTTGCATTTCTTTTGGCTGAGTTTGATGTCAGGAAAAAAACTTAAGAGAATGCCCTCTACAAAAATCAGGGCTAAACAAATGAGTTACTTCTAGCATTTCCTCATTTGTTTCCCTGGCCAACTTCACACTGGGCGCTAGTATGAAGATCCCAGCTGGTGCAGGGCCCATCTGTGGGAGACTCTAGAGACCCCTATATCTTCTCTCTCCCTCTCCCCTGGCACAGCTTCCTAGGGTGCAGAGACCAAGAAGTAATCCAGACCTACAGTTGGCTACTGCGGAGCACCTGCTGAATAGCCCTCTGGGCACCACACTCCCCCAGCTGGAAGAAACAGGAGGGAGGCAGTAAGACAGAGAATAAATAACTGACCAGGGTTGTTCAGAGAAGGAGGCGGAGACAGGGAAGGCTGCACTTTGGTGCAGTCTGCTGGAGCACTTTAGGAAGCTTCCTGGAAGAAAAGGCACAATTCCTTCAGGACAACTGAGGTGAGTGCAAAAGTGGGGGGCTCTGCCCAGGCATGGGTTTCTTGTAATTAGGGGTCTCTCCTTGGACATGCAGAGGAGTAAGAGGTCAGTCTATGAAGATTCAGACACACAAGGGTGGAGCCAGAGGTCTGTAAAGGAAAGTCCTGACTCAAAAACTAGACAGACATCCTTGGCAAACTCTCTGCTTGCATGGTGGGTGGAGGCATGGGAGGTGTTAGAGGTAACTATGATCAGGTTTCAAGCAATTGTCTGGTGATCAGTTTACTGAGGTGCCCATCTGAAGCCTGGTAGGAGTTGGCAAAAAGGTAAACAGACATGGTTGGGACTGGGGGTCCTTGCTTAACTGGGGTCTGTCCTCTCAGCATGAGCACTGAAGTTATCAGTGTGGTCAAAGTTCAGCTTGTAATTGAGAGATCAGGTTGTTGCTTTCTTTGGGGGTGCAGGCTCTGAAGGCAGTGTAACTCATTTTAGATTCTGCATCAGGAGGGAGGCTTGCTTGAGAATGGGTTTTAGCAGTCTTCTTGGGACTCTATCCTGATCCAGTTTGAGTAGGATCAGGGCTCAGCTTCAACCCACTCAAAAACAGTATAGTGTCCACAGGGCTACTCCCTTGCTTTGCATGCCTTATCCCATTCAAATGGAATCACCCACAGCTTTTCAAGTGCTGCCTTTCTTCTCATATTTACACTTCAAAATATTAGATTAGTTCTATTATTTAAATTCCCCAAGACATTTAGGATTAAATCAAAGCTCCTTGCAATGTCACTCAAGCCACAGCATGGTCTGGATCCAGCCCTCTTCTCTGATTTACATTCTAAAATATCCCTGCACTCATTCCAGCACATGCACCTTCTTTCTGTTCTGTGAACCCTATAACACATCATGTGTCAAGACTTTTTAGCTCTTGTATCCTTTGTTATGTGCACTCTTTTCCTAGACTTTGGGATTAATTACTGGCATTTTATCATCACACAGTTCTCACCTCATATGTAAAATTCTTAGAGAGGATTTCCCTGATCTCCTATTTCAATTTTGGGTGCCCTACCCTGTACTTTTCTATCCTACGGCTTTATTTTGTCTTCAGTGTCCTTATTGTTCTTTGAATTTTTGTGTGCATTTATTTCTTTACTTTTTGATAAGACCCTCCTAGTTTATGGGCTCTGAGGGCAGCAATCTTTTCCTTTTTATCTCCAGTATTAGGTATACAGTAGGCACTTAACAGGTTTTTGTTAGTTAAATGCTGCTGTGCCTGTGACCCCAAGTCTGCCTGGTTAGCACCAACAGACTGTATAAAATCTAAGCTCAGATGTCACCTCCTCAGGAAGTCTTGTCCTAGCATTTTTCGCAGTACACTGTGATGGCTGCATATTTATCTCAATTTCTCCTCACCGTTGGGGGGTTACTTGTGACTTGTCACTCTATCTCAGTGTCTTCAGTGCTTAGCACAGTGATGTCAGTCAATCAATAACTGTTAAACGTTCAGTGTATTGATCAAAATCCCAGATCCTGCCTTTTTACTCCACCACATTTCCCTGTGTAGGCCACATACTGAGCAGCTCTGAAAAGAACTAAAATCTGTAGGGCATTAACTCAAGCTTTTTATGTCTGTGGGACTCTTACTGATGCTGGCCCAACTTGGGAAGTGGAGGGACAGGGGTCTGAACGCCTGGAGCTCTGTGTGGAAGTGACTTTGGAGGGTTAATTTGAATGAGTATAGTAGGTTGGGAATGTCGTTTTGTTGTATTGAATGAGGAATTACTTTGTTCTGGCTTTCAATTTTCATCATAGATTCAAAAAGGAACGATCAAAACCTTACTAAAGTTTCATGTGCTTCAACCAATGCAGACAAGTTAGAGGAGCAGAGGATGTGGATGAGTTGGTGTGAATGTGATCCTGGGTACGCCTCCTAGGGGGTATTAGGGGAAGGACCCCTTATCTGGAAATCAGCGATAAGCTCCTAGAGTTCTTGCCAGCTGCAGTGCTGTTCCAGGCCTGCCTTCCCTATCTGGACATGGGAGTAGGAGCCAGAGACTCCCAGGTATTTCTGGGCTTCCCTCCAAGGACATTCTCTTCCAGATGTTCCCACAGAGGCTGGCACTGGCACCACAGGCCCCTCTCTACAGCTTTCAGCATAGCATATATGTATATTCCATAGCAATCTGTGCTTTTTACCCAGATGACAGTGGCTACCAATCTCCACTTGTTCTCTTTTTATTTCCCTTCCCCACAGAACCTAAGGAAGGAGAGCCCTCTTGGGTCCTCAATTTTGAATTTCTTAGAGATTGACATTGATATAATCTTTATAAAAAGGAACAGGGCAGTTGGTTGGCATTTTGGAAAGCATATAGATTTGACATTGAGAATTCAAATTCTCAACATCCTTATCTAGCAAGTGGAATTATTCATGCTTGCATGACCTTATAAGAAGGATGTATTTGATAGAAGATGAAACTTTGAATTCTCCATGTGAGTTTGCCTGAGTCATAGCCAGAGGAGGTAAGGCTGAGAGGAGAACACAGACTCTATCCAGGAAAGTGTTCTGATTGCTCTTTGGTTTCTTTTAAAAAGGGTGTCCCGGGGTCAGGTATCCTATTCACCAAACCCTTCCTCTTTCCTGCCTCTTGAGCAGATCTTATTAGCTTTCAGAAGGTGCAGAGTAATTAAAGGTACTATAAATAAGGACAAAGGTACAGTATTTAGGCTTAGGTAATCTAGGTTAAATTTCTGGTGGGTTTCCTTCCTCTGGGTAGCTCCTTTCCTTGGTATTGGTAGAGAAAAAGTTTACTTAGTTCTGTGCTTTCCCAAGCTGAGTCTTATGCTGTTCAGTTCTAGGCTCTATTTTTTATAAAAGCAAGCCTCAAAAAAGAGTTTTGGAATGTCTACATTTTTTTTTTCTTTTGTGTTCTAGAGTCTGGGAATAATTTCACCCTTTAACCTCAGCAAGTTCTCTAACGTGACTAGAGCATAGGGGTCATGCTGAGGAGTGGTGAGAGAGGAACGTGGGCTAGATGCTGAAAGACATTTTGTTATTTCATAATAGTTTAGTCTTTATTCTATAATTAATTTGGAGCTTTCAAGAGTATTTTAAAAATATAGATAGTGACCAGAGTTCATTTCATTTGAAGATTCTGGGACTGTAGAGGTGGAGAAAGTTACCTTAGGGACATGACAAACCAGAAACAGAGTACTTATCTTGTAAAATGGTCCAGGCCTTCATAATAGAACAAAAGAAATAACAGAGAAGAGTCAACTATAACAGATTTAACTTTTATATATTTACTCTGTGGTGGGCATTGTGCTACATATTTTACATGCATCATCTCATTTAATCCTCATGATGACTACTTTTAGGCAGGGACTATGATTCTCATTTTAAAAATTAGGAAATTGAAGCTTAGGAAGGTTACATAATTTGCTCCAGATTATACAGTTTTGTGGTTGTTGACTGAAATTTGAATACAGAATCCATTTCAAAGTTCAGCTATATATGCCTCTATAAAAGCTTGTTTTTCAGACATGGCAAATTTCTTATGCTTGACAGACAGATGGATTCTTACAGTGACTTTAGAATTATGAATCTGATCACAATATATAACTCAGAACCTTGTTAAGTAGATTTGGGAATCAAGTGTGTACATAACAAACACATTTGTTACCAAGTGTATCAGGTTCATTAGTTGACTTGCCTTAGCCAATTGACCAGAAGTAGTGTAAGATTCAAGATAAAGAGTTTTAATTGCTTGAATCAAGTAAGGAGACTGGCAGGGATTGCTCCCTTTCTTAAAAGGAGTTAAGTTTTATAATTGGATGGTTGATATTAGATGGAGTGGTGGAAGGGTGAACTATCCTGAATGTGATTGCACAGGTGCAGTCTAGTTTCCTCACCAGATAATGTAGGTTTGTGGAAGACAGAAGGTTCAGAAAATGGTGGCAAAGGGAACCTCTTAGATGGAGGTTTTTGTGTGTAAATATGTTGGTGGACCTAAGACATTGTTAATTTATAGGGGGGGGGGCCCTCTCTCTGCTTGCTGCTTTTAACTAGTTCAGGGATGAAGGATCCTTATCATAACTATTATAACTAATTTTAAGAGTTTTTCCTGATAATACAAGTTGGCCTTGTAAGACTTCTGGGTTACAGTCAAGGGGATGCGATAGGCCAGGAAGAGTATGATGAGCAAATGACACACTGAGGATAAAACTCTAAGAGTATTGTCCTTTAAGAGTAAGCTTAGGTCAACTAGAGGAGTTTGGAAATACAGAAAGAAGATACGAACTAGCTATCAGAGAGAGTGAGGAGCTGCAGAAGGAGAAGGGAGAATTTTTAAGAAGGAGAAAACTGCTTAGTACCATATGTACAGAGGGGTCAATATGAAAGATTTAAAAACAATCACAAATTTGGCTTCTTTGGTTGGAACTGTAGTTGAATATGGCTCCTTACACCTTCTCACTTTAGCAGTTGGAGTTAACTCTTGTCTTTGTTTTAAAACTCAAGTTTTCTGCGTTTTCCCACCAAACTCTGTGTCTGTGTCTGAAGGAAACTCTGAGTCTCAGTTTGGTGATCGAACAAAAGAATATTGACAAATTCTGTGTCCAGTAAATGGTGTAAACCCCTCCTGATGACTTCACACTCACCTTTTTTCTGGTTACCCTACATAAAGCCACTACTCCTGAAGTCAAAGGCCAGATCTTAAGAGTCTAACCTCTTTTTTCTCTTCCAAGATAAAATTAATATTGATTACACACTAATAAAAGTGGCACTATGTTCATATACTGTGTGTATGGTATAAATTAATAATCTTTGTAATCTAGTAAGTAAAAGAAACACATGAATGTTTGTGAACAGAGGAAAGAAAGAAGAAAGTCAATTAAGTCACTAATTGTTTCAGTAGGCAGACATGATATGAGAAAACTCAAGTCTGATATTTCCCATATTAGAATCTCTACTGATAACCACCACATTGGCAGCTAGATTTGGAGATATTGGAGCCCTGGTACAGGATGATTATTCCTCCAGGACTTTTAATGACATCACCTCTTAGATTAAGTCTTCTCTTTTAGTTCCACAGTCTTAAACTTGGAGCATCTCCTAGATGCAAATGTTGAGATTGGAATTTTACTTAAATGATATACACAGCGATTACTCTCATGGGGTTTAAGAGAAGGAGGATAGAACAGTGAAAGAAAACTAAGTAAAACTGTTTTGTCAGCTGGAGACCAGCTTCAGCATGGTTCCTCAGGAAGCTCTGAAACCTATGTGCACAATGTTGGTGGCACCTGGCAGCAAGGAGGCTAGATTTATATATGCCAATTAGTCATTAACCTCTACATATGCCCTTGGGGGACTATATAACTTCCTGGGTGAAGTGCCTTTCATATCTAAGGATAACTTTCTGGAGCGAGAACTGTGAACTTTTGCATTCCAGTGCAAGTGGAATGTACATACAATGTCTTGGTGAAGAGGATCTAGGTGATATACCATGGCATCTGTGGCAATCATTGTTCCTTTAAAGCTATAAAGTGGGTAGTCTGAACAAGTGACAATAGGAATGGACATTTGGGTTAGAGTGAAGCTTACAGCTGAAGTTCAAGATGAAGTTAATGTGTCAAGTGTTCTTTTTGTTGAATTGTTAATCATAATAAATAAATTATTATTAAATTTTAGCTTAAGTTTAAAAGGGTACTAGAGTTATGTCTTAGGTTAAATTTGGGGTTAAATCTAGGATTAGAGAGATCATTAAGATTAGTGGTGATTAGATTAATCTGTTCTTGCTACATTTTGAACGTCAGTTAGTATTTAATAGTAGTTAATAATTTAATGATAAAATTACAGTTGATATAAAGCAGAGGATACATAAAGGTAGGAGGGGATAGAAGAAGTGATGGGAGTTTTTATTATCTAAGTCTAATGTTTACTCAGTCAGTAGCTTGTCTTTGATGAACTAATTGATTTAAAATATGCTTAAAATTTTTGCCTTAGTATCTCACTTGTATTCAGGATTGACTTTAGAGGTTGAATTAATAAGTAGAACTGGGTGAATGTTCATTTTGGCCTTGAGTTGTGAAGAATGGTTAAGTTGAGTTTAGAATAGAATCAGAGTTTAGATAAACAATCACATTAGATTTTGGGTCAGAAAGTAGGATATTAGGGTAGAGATGAGAAATTCTGGTGTTGGAATTCTGAGAGATTTGAAAATGGCTTATCTTTGCATTCCAGGCTTTACCTACTTGTGCTCAGCTTCTTCAATATGGTGGGCCTCCATAACAACGGATCCAGCGCCACGTATTTTGTTCTAATAGGCCTCCCAGGCTTGGAAGAAGCTCAGTTCTGGTTGGCATTCCCGTTGTGCTCTCTATACCTTATTGCTGTGCTAGGCAACTTGACAATCATCTACATAGTGAGGACTGAGCACAGCCTTCATGAACCCATGTATATTTTTCTTTGCATGCTTTCTGGTCTTGATGTCCTCATCTCCACCTCATCCATGCCCAAAATGATGGCCATTTTCTGGTTCAACTCTACCACCATCCAGTTTGATGCATGTCTGCTACAGATGTTTGCCATCCACTCTTTATCTGGCATGGAGTCCACAGTACTGCTGGCCATGGCCTTTGACCGCTACGTGGCCATCTGCCACCCACTACACCATGCCACCGTGTTGACATTGCCTCGTGTTACCAAGATTGGCGTGGCTGCTGTGCTACGGGGTGCTGCACTTATGGCACCCCTGCCTGTATTCATCAAAAGACTGCCTTTTTGTCGCTCCAATGTCCTTTCACATTCTTACTGCCTACATCAAGATGTCATGAAGTTGGCCTGTGCTGACATCCGTGTCAATATCATCTATGGCCTCATTGTCATCATCTCTGCCATTGGCCTCGACTCACTCCTCATCTCCTTGTCATATCTGCTTATCCTTAAGACTGTGTTGGGCTTGACCCGGGAAGCCCAGGCAAAGGCATTTGGCACATGTGTCTCTCACGTGTGTGCTGTTTTCATATTCTACGTACCTTTCATTGGATTGTCTATGGTGCACCGCTTCAGTAAACGGCATGACTCCCTCTTGCCTATCATCATGGCAAATGTCTATCTGCTTGTCCCTCCAGTGCTCAACCCTTTTGTCTATGGGGTGAAGACAAAGCAGATCCGGCAGCGCATACTTCGTCTCTTCCAAGGGACAACCCACACTTCAGATCCCTAGGTGTCAGTGATTAAACTCCTTTCTCATTCAAAGTCCTTCAATTCAGACTTTAATATCAACATTTTGGTAGACAATAATAAGAAAAACATCTTTCTTATTAAAAACAACTGATCCTTCAAAGATGAAACTGTTTGCAAAGACTCCATATGGACTGGGGTAGAGAACATGGCCTACTCCCAATTCCCCTTTTTCAATATTGTCATTCTCTTTAGTTCTTCCCACCATATAAATACATTAAAACCTTAAGGTGGTTGAGTTGGAGATATCACTTCCCATATAGCCTTTCATCCAAATCTCTAAATTGCTCAGCATTTGGAGATATGGGGGGGGGGGTAACATTCAAAGAACATTTGCCAAACACATAAACAAGGCAAAAGTAAAATGAACATAAGACTACAATACAATAAGATATGTGTTTTAAAGCTTTCTTCTCCTGAACTTCCAGACATATTGGATCTCTAGAAAAGAGATGGACATGGATTATCTTTTTCAAAATGGCCTCCACAGAGAATATAACATTTTTTTTTCTGAAACACTGGTCCCAAAGAGAAGGATTGAAAGTAAAAACATGAAAAGACAACATTTACCTAATTAATGAAAAATTTCAGAGTTTTCACAGGCCAATATTGATGCTTTTTCTTGTTTAACTTTCTTGTCAATTCTGAGATTTAAAACTGATAAGAAAATTAGGTAGGAATATGATGAATACCCCCATTGTATCCATAGATAAATTGTTATTCAGTGAGAAACAGTAAATAACCAGATCACAGAAGATAAAAAAAAACAAACAAACAGTCTTTTGGTACCCAATTCTGATCACTGGGAGGAATATAAGAGGAGGGTAGTGAGTTATATTCTTCAGTGTCTTGTGTTTTCTAAGGAAGGGATTTTATTTATTTTCTAACTCATTCAGTATTATGTGTAGTAATTTCCTCTTAATAGTACTGATGGTTTTACTCCCCAAAATTCTCAGTGCATTTAGCATTGTATTTGTATACTTAACAGCAGGAGTGTTTTTGGGTAATTCCCAAACAGTGGCTAGTTTGGAAATAGTATAATTAGTAGTTGGACATTCACTGGTGAGATGTAGAGATACTTTGTGGAGAGATATCACTGTGGAAAGATATCTACAAACACCTGGTAGAGCAGGCAAGGGTGGTTACCATATACCAAGGTGTCAAAACAGTAAGTTTCATGAGAACACTGAGTAGGGTTGGTGGCTCATATATCTAGCTAGAAAGCAAGGCTACAGCAAACAGAGGTTCATAAAAAGTGAGCAGAGCTTATCAGTAGACACCATAGGGCTCTGTACTACTCTGCAAGGGAAGAACAAAGCATCAGTGCTCAAAGATTGAGACCCTCAAAGAGAACAAGACTGCATTCCTGATGGCGATACCTAGCATCAGTGTGGACCCAGAGGCTCACCTGGAGCTGTCTAGGTCAGGAACAGCCCTGGAAGGAAGCAGATTGGGCAGGATAGGGTGTGGGCACTGCAGGAGTGCAATAAGAGTGAAGAGTGTGGGAATGAGGTCACCATTCTCAGAGGGCATGCTAGTGAGATCTGAAGAGGTTTTGTATGTGCAAAACAGGTATGTGAGTGGAGAACATGACATCTGAGAAGCCAGACTTTAATGGCCTTAAATGGTAGCACAAAACTGCTTGGTAGATGAAGCATGGAGACAACATATCCAGTTCCATGAACTGGAATCCAGAGAGTGAGAACCATAAACAGTATAGAATCTGCTAGGCCTATGTGAGTGGAGGTCAGTAGAACTAGAGGCAGGAAATAGTCAGTCTTAGTTTTGATTGCTTCGGTCTGTATGGAAGATTAGCCCATTTCCCAGGAGAGAGAGCGAGGGATAGAGAAAGAGAGAGAGACAAAGAGAGACAAAGAGAGAGAAAGAGAGAGAAGATTATATGCTGAGTGGTTTTTTATTTTGTTTCCTTATTCTATGTAACTGATCTTATGCCAATAAATTTGCTTTGATTATGTAGATTTGTAATATAGTTTGAAATCAGAGAGCTTGATGGCCTCAACTTTCTCAAAATTGTTTTGGCTATTCTGTATCTTTGGTGGACACATAAATTTTAAGATTTTTTTATTCTATTTTTTTTTTTGTCCAAAGGACAGTGACATTTTTATTGGGATCCCATTTCCTCTGTAGATCTCTTTGGCTAGAGTAGACATTTTCACAATATTAATTCTTCCAAATCAAAGGAAAGAATTGCTACCAGCATCTCAAGGGGATATGTGCTGAAGCATCTTAGGTTAATAAATCCATTTCCTGCCAGTGAGGCAAGTCTGCCTGAGTAGTCTCTTTGGACTTACTGTGAAATGAAGATGTCCTTGTCCCAGGGACACAGAAAAGGCAGTGATATTAATGTTATCTCAGGTAACAGTGGAAGGCCAGAAGGATGCCATTCATAAGCAGGAAGAGTCTCTTTGAAGCGAAAGATGCACATTTGCTCCAGAAATGTGAACAGCAGTATCTACGGCCTCCATTGCTTGGAATGTGGCATAAACTTAGTAGCTAGTTATTGAAAAAATGAGCAAATAAACTTCAGGTTATTTATTAAGGATATAATTTATAAGTTTGTTATTATTTGTAAGTTTATTTAACTCAAGATCCTGAAACCATCTCTTTGTCAATACAATTCCTGGGTAATGGAGACATTCAGTGTGAACTGGGTCAGTACTATCTTCAAGAAAAGCAGTAAAAGATCAGTAGAAAGGATTATTGTGGAGCAAATAAGAAGTGTTCTTAGACAGAAGTATACCAGGTGAAAAGTGAACAGAAAAGAGAAGATCAAGCAATCAGGCACAGAATACAAAATCTCAGACAGTACTGGGGAAGAACAACAGAATGACTGTAGTCAGGAAAGCTGGGGACCTGCTCCCCAAGGCTGTACACTGATGGTTCCATTTTTCTGTTGCTTACATTTGGAAATGACCTGGGAAGTTTGAGCTCTGTACCCAGAGACTTCATTTCTCATCAGATCCCATTGGCCCTACACTACATTTTTCACTGTCTTCATCTTCACTTAAGAAAAAATATATCTTTGCATTGAATGAAAATATAAATCATGTTCATTTTCATAGTGTTTTGCTGGACATTGAAAGAATGTAAATAATTCTTGCATTCCTGTCACTGCAGCAGTATTTTTTTCTATATCATTCACTCTTTCTTCCCATTCCCTCTAATTTTTGTAATCATATGCACACTCAGGAACATGCTTGTTGACTTACTCACTTGAAAGTGAATTGTACAAATTATGTGTCTTGTCAATAGATATTACATTTTCACCATCTGAAATTTATATCCTCCTGCTAGCAATAGAACCATCTTCACATGAGCAAATTATACTAAACTAATAATTTCATCAATATGCAACATATTCAAATTTCATAATTTTTCTGATAACTAAGTAATGCTAGTATTTGGATATCTGTCCTTCCAAAATATCTTTCAATTTATATTAATTCCTGACTTGGTTTTATAACATTGTATCTGAAAAATTATTCCAGTCGAGCAGATGTATGTGTGTGTGTGTGTATGTGTGTGTATTTTCACATTTTGAGATTTTTTTCTATCATATCACTGATAGATTCAGATTGAACATTTTTTGATAGGAGTTGACCTATGTGACCTATGTGATACATTCTTAAAAGAAGGTAACTAAGGCCTGATTATTTCATTACTAGGTGTTAAATTCAATCACCTGCTTAAAATAGTAATTGTCATTTGTTTTATCACTGAAGTACATTCCTTTTTTCTTTAGTAAGTGAACTGAGTAGTGATTATTTGCAATTGGGTGAATATTCTGCTTTCAAATAATTATTAGACATTTTTTTGATTAATATTAAAAAACTTCTAAAAGGTAATTTATAAGTCTCTCAACACTTCAATATTTATTAAATTGCTTTATTCTATAAAGAAAAGTATCTTTTCTTTTCTTTTCCCTCTCTGTTTTCAATATCAATAGGATATTACACTTAATGTAGTATATCTAGGTGTTAGTTTCTTATGATGTACAGCTGACACCTAGAAAATGATAAAAATTCACAATTTTGCAAAATAAAAATAAAAAAAGAAGAGAAACTTCATAATTTTTTGGAATTAATTAAATTTACAACTCATTGGTGTGAACTTATTTCTAATACCCACCCTTGGGTCACAGATGTCATTTCTAATGAGTTTGTGTGTAGTTTTAACATAACACTTTGTTTATGTTCTTTATTGTTTTTAGGAATAGCTAGTCCACGATCACTTTGTGTTTTCTCTGCTTTGAATCTGAGATTTGTAATAGTTTTAAGGATACCAGGTTATTTGTGGTAAGAAATGTTATTTAAGGCCTGTAGGTGGGTGTAGGTGGGTGTCAACTCTGCTTACTGCTACTGGTGTCATCACCTCCTGGCACATTCAGAGGACAAATGGGAAATGCAGAGATGAAACCTTTAAAAGCACACTTACATTTTTCTATTATTGATGACACTAACTTAATTTTAACTTCCATCCCCTTTTTCTTAGATTTCATCACAACCTCCCATTTCACCACAACCTCCCATAGTTTTCTCCCATTTTTTTCCACTTTCATTTTTATTAACTGTAATAGGACTTAAGTTTGTCTAAAGTATTACAATGCAATAGTATTTCTATGGCTGACTATGTTTTAAACAAAGAATGGCAATCAAATGTTTTAATCACCCTGAAAGGTGCCAGGAAGTCTAACTACTGCCCGTTTCTTCCCACTCATGACCAGAAGTTTTCATGTGAATATGTACATCAATCACACCAAGTTCAATCAGATGAGTCACCTTTCCAAAATTAATTTATTTTACACCCAATATTTCTATATGTTGTTGTTCTTGCAGTCCCTTCTTTTTATTAGATATTTTCTCTCCCGCTGAAAGAAATGTCTTCTCTGCATGACATCAATATTCAATCTCCTTCTTATATTTCAGTGTCCTTACTTGAGTCCTTTCTCATTTTCTAGCATCAAGGCAGTGAACCAATTCTAGGTGCTTATTTGTTGTACCTATCATGTCCCATTTTGCTTTATTATAATGTGTCTTTAGAGGACTATGTTCTCCAAGGCATGTAAGAGAATATATATGACTCATTTTACCATCTCTAGCGATGGGTACAGATTCCTGCACAAGGCAACACTGAATAGATATTGAAAGTTAATGAGTACATGAAGGGATAATTCTCTTGAAAATGGTCTGTATCAGAACTCTGAACCTAGGCTTTTTGAACACAAACTATGACTATTTTGTCATACTTGCCCTCAGGTTCTGTGATAGATAATTTTTTATTTTCATCACCCTTGTTTCTTCTCCCTGAGTACTCTGATCATGGCATCCCTGATTGGCTTGGATTTCACACTGTAGATGATGGGGTTGAGAACAGGGGGTATTACCAGGTACACATAAGCAACCAGGGCATGAAAAAGGGGGGGCAGGTGTTTCCCAAAACGGTGGATCATAGACACACCTATAACTGGGATGTAGAAAACTAGAACAGCTAAGATATGAGATACACAAGTGTTGAGGGCCCGCATCCGTTCCTTGGGAGAAGCCAGGCCCATTACTGTATGAAGGATAAGAGTATAGGAGAAGACAATAAACAAGGAATCTATACCCACGGTGGAAAGGACAACAAACAGTCCATAAATGATATTGACAGTAATGTCAACACAGGCTCGTTTCATGACATCTGCATGGAAACAGAACGAGTGGGACAGGAGGAGGTTGTCAGGGCAATAGCTAAGTCGCTTCAATAAGAAGGGTAGTGGCAATAGGAACAGAGTTGCTCGAGCCAGAATGCTGAACCCAATCTTGATGATAACATTATTTGTGAGGATAGTTGCATAGCGCAGAGGATTGGAGATGGCCACAAAGCGGTCAAATGACATGGCTAATAGTACTGAGGACTCCACCACAGAAAATAAGTGAAGGAAGAACATCTGAACCAAGCAGGCACTGAAACCGATGAGCCGATAGTCGAACCAGAGCACACCCAAGGTGGTGGGCAGTATGGACAAAGTAAGACCCACATCAGAGAGAGCCAGCATGGACAGGAAGTAGTACATAGGCTGGTGTAGGCTGGGGGTTCGCTGCACAGCCAAGATGATCAGACTGTTTCCAGTGAGGGCCACGGTATAAATGGAGGCAAAGGGTATGGAGACCCAGCCATGTACTGCTTCCAGTCCTGGGAGGCCGATCATCAGGAAAGCAGCTGGTTGGAAGAAGGAATTGTTGGCATAGCTCTGAGAGGGAAGCATCCTCGGAAGACAGTTGAGAACTCCAGAAAGATGTGATCCTTCAATCTGGGTATAGAGGAGCAAATATTGACCAAACACGTATCATTAACTGGACCTTTATTCTGTAGGATTTTTCTGAAATATGTCCCATATTCTCAACTCTTACTTTGATTGTTAGCTGTTTTATAAGTGTCATGCATTCTCTATGTTTCTTAAAATAAATACAGAAAGTAAGTTTACTTTTCTATGTTTACTAAAAAATAAAGGACTGATAAGAATTTAGAATTTACTTGTTTGAAAATGTAATTTATATACTGTTTCTACCCTACATGAACTGTTTTATCAAACAAATTTTTTACTCATATTCTTTGTGCTTCTTAATATGTAAAACACTCCTTAAATGCTCATCATCATTTTAGTATTTGTAATTGTTGTAATGATATACCACTGATAATATGTTTTCCAATGTTCTAAGTGCTTTAGCATAATTTTCTCATTATTGTCTCACAATTACATCACTGATAGACAATGAAAATATTTCAAATAAGTGAAAGTAGAGAAATTTCACTGTCCAAAGGTGGAAAACACTGCAGTTTTACACTGAACCAGGTAGTAAAACTTGATATCCTCTTGTGTGGAGAATGTGAATACAAACCTTAGGATATTTTATTTTAATCAAGTGCCAGTAATGAGAAAAGTCGAAGGTGAAAATGAAAGAAGTACTACAACATTTGGTAAAGGAAGAGATGACTGAATTCTACCATATCACTGAGAGAGCTGAAAATTTGAGGTTCATCTCTTCGTTTCCTGGAGAAGATCACCTATTGGATCTGGCTATTGGATGCTTTTGCAACCAGGGCTATACTTTGATTTGACCATTCATTCAAAATTCTTCACAAAACAATAGAATGTGTCACTATATTATTTATCCTTTAACACACCCATCTGAGGTGTCTTTGAAGGTGTCTCCCTGCTAGTCATTCAGCACTGCACCCACTCTCGTTGGTATATCAACTACTCAAGGGTTAGGACTCTGAGGTTCTTTCCTGAAAGAATTTCTGCAAATACTGGTTAAAAGAAAGAATCAAAGATGCAAATTTAAGTGCCTGTTGTATTCAGCGGGGTCTGTCTTACTAATATCTCATGTGGGGCAAATAAATTATTTAATATGTCAATTACTGAATATGTTTTATATTCCAAATACTAGAGTCTTCATTTTTTTTATTCACTGTGTAAATGTCTCTCAGACCCAAAAATGTTATGTGAGGTTTTATCAGTCCATTGAGCAAATATTAGTAAAAATGATAAGAAAAGAGAAAGAAGAAGGAAGAGAAGGACAAGAAAGAGGAGGGTAATTTTAAAAAATAATATTAAAACTGGAAGAGCTTATCCCTTCTGATGTTCATGTCAAACTGAGTTGGGATCATGCAAATGAAGTCACTTCATAATTCTCCAAAAATCTTCTTTTTAATTCTCATTGTGACTTTTGAATCCGTCTTATAAAGTAATTTGCCTTTTATTGTGCTAATTATCACCTCAAACTTGCTTGTCATATTTCATACAAAATCTTATTCAATCTTGTTACTCAGACTTTGATAATTTCAAATTTTCTGTCCTTTTCAGGACAAGTAATGAATGAATAAGAAGATGAATTACTATATGAAAACTCCTAATTTTATAATCAGGTCTTTCCTGCTCAAACTTCAACACTGTATCTCCTGAGTATGTTCATAATTTTAGCTACATAGTTTGTATATATTATAGACTAGTGACTCCACTAATGTAATTAGCATTTATTTTTCTTCTCTAGTATGATTACTATTTATTTTTATCTTTATGTCTTTTCTTGGGATCAACCTAGAAAAAAGTCTTTGCTGTTCTGTTAGTTTAATAAGAATAGACAGCAAACTCTGGGTTCTCCACCTATGGCAAAGGTGAAAAAGCAAAGTAAGAAATTAGAGTTACCACAAATTACAAAGGTTTTACACAGCAAAAGGTAAGTAGATTAAAACCTAAATGGAGAAAATATTTCCATACTAAAAAACCTACAAAGGTTTAATGTTCAAGAAATATTACAACTTCTTCCATTTGACAACAAAATTAAACCAAGCAGTCTAATTAATAAGTAGGCAGCAAATCTGAATAAACAGTCAAAAAAGATATTCAGATGATCAATACATATCAGAAAAATATTCATCTTCAATTTTAATAGGGAAGATGCAGTTCAAAACCTTAATGAAACCTATGAGAATGGCAGAACTATGAGAGTGGTACACAGTAAGAACACACCCAACAAATATTAGAGATGATGTAGAGAAATGGGATCCATATTACGCTGTTTGTAGGAATGTAAACTGTTGTAATCATTTTGAAAAGAGATCTGAATTTGTTTTAAAAACAAAACTGTAGTACCACATGACCCAGCATTCCCACTGTCGGGTGCTATCCACCAGCTCAAACACATGTTTTACATTGCTTATTGTGACATTATTTACAGTAGCTAGGACATAGGAACAAACTAAGTGCTTACTGACAGAGAACTGGTTAAGGAGATGTAGCATATACATACAATGGGATATTATTCAGTCATAAAGAAAGGTGAAGTGCTGCCATTACAGCAAAATAGAAATAGTTCTACAGAATTACATGTGTCAGAATGCAAGAAAACTAGTTGGATTAATTAAGATAAGTTGGATGTTTACATAGTGGATGATTCAACAACAGCAAGACTGAAAACAACAAAAATGAACTCACTAATAAAGGAAGTGAGGCTAAAAGGGTGGAGAGAAGATCAAAGATAAGAGATGGTAGTGGAAGAAAAAAAGGGTGATAAAAAGTTTAAAAAAGTTGAGGACAAATTTTGTGCTCTCTTTAACTTGGAAGATCCCAAGAGTTCATTTTCCCTGGGATAAATGTCATTGCTCTTGTTCATCTTGCACTGATTTTTCTATTAATGAGTTATAGACAAGTCCTGCATTCTTTGTTTTAAACCTGCCTTTGCCCCATAGTTGACACACAAGTTCTAGGGCACTCTGGTATCTCCTTGATATCTCTTTGATCTCTAGGAAATTGATTTAAAGGCTAAAGTTTTAACTGAAGCTTAAAGCTCACCAGGGTAAAATTACTGGGTATCATTTAAGACAATTGCCAAAAATTAGTAATGACTCTTGAATCATAAAGCCCAGATAATGGCGTTTCTATTCCTTTTAGTGTTTTGTGACTATTTCAGGCCTGACATTAAGAAGGGATTCTGTGTGAGGAAAGGACAGTCTTTTTATTCATTTACTGAAATGCCTTTTGTAACCCAGCTGGTTTGACATTATTCCTGACCCTGTGCAGTCCAAAAGCAGTAGATTAAATCACTGAAACCTGCTACCAGATGAAGTTTGGTCTGCTAGAATCATATTCAGGGCAATAAAGCACCAAAATATTTTTACCAATTACAGTTCCCTTTCAGAGAACTGAAATAATTTCTATTTCAGCACCCAGTCAGCTTGTGACTGGGTATGTCAGAAAAAGTCAAATTGTTTGTAAACCAAAGGTTAAATCCACCACACGTTTTGTTAAAAACTTTTCCCCGATTGTAAGTGCTTTTTTTTTCCTTTTTTTTTTCTCTCACACAAAAAACAAAGCAGTGGCAATCATGTGACACGACAGAGGTACAATCTGGCACTCTGGTGGTGACCATTCTGTAATATTAGACCAATTGTTCTTTCAGGCTCCTGTTACTGAGGCTATGAAGGACAATCTCAAGGAGAGAGACGAGCTGCTAGGCTAGCACTCAGTCCTCCTTTGGGATGCTGGCTGTGAGGGATGTCATGATACTTTTGGCTACTAGTTAGAGAAACAGAAGGCAATAGTCTGCAGAGACATAGTGAGTCTGGGATGGAAATAATAATCTGATTTGGTAAATCTGAGAAATAATCTGAAGTGGGTAATTTATCCACCCACCTGGAATGTAGTTTCCTTCTCTATCTTCCTTATCATAACCCTGCCCTCTATGGAATTCCAGGCCTCCCACTTTTCTTCCACTTCTGATAGCTGTCCTGCCCATGCCACGGGCTCCTCCACCTGGCAACATTTGACTTCTTACTCATGAACTCTCTTGCTTCTAAATCTTGAAGAAGGGACTGTGTCTGAACCCTTGTTACTTACCTGGCTTGCTGTCACAGTCTTTTCTGTCTCTGCCCATTCTGAGGGTGCCCAGGAAAGTTGTGTAGCTGAGACACTATCTTTATACCACTGGCTAGATGCCTTGGTGAGTTGCTGCTCCCCAGGGATATGCATGCCACAGACTATAGACCACAAAGGAGATTCTCTGCTTAGTTTTTCCTGGGCAAAGGGAAGTGTCTAGAGCATGTGTGTTCCAAAAGAAAAGAAAGTGGGATATCTGAGCAACTGACTTGGAGGAGAGGGTGGAATACTCATCTGTCAGATTCATTCATTCTACCATGTATAGGAGTGGCTCAGGTGCTGCTGTGCTCTCTCTGTTTTCAGATCTACCATCTGAGTTACACAGAACACTTCTGCCTCACCACATGCCTGCCTTCCAGGGACTTTGTCTCAGTAATGTCTTCCCCCTTTCTCTACACCCCTACCACTGGGGTTGTTCATGTGGGATAAACACTTCCTCAAAAGACATTGTAAAATACTATTCTATTCCAAGCAAGTATGTGTCAAGTGACCTGAGGTGACAGATAGGGAATAAAGACTCCTAAAGCAGGGAGAAGGATGGAGGAGACGTGTCTACTTGCAACTCCTCCATCTCTCTATTTTTAAGTTCAGAGAGATGAGAATGTTCCTGACCTAGGAACTTTTTCTGCTTTTTTTTTTCTATTCCCATGGGCTCTTTGCTTTTTGATAAAGTAAAATAAATCAGAAACATGTAGAGACTAGCTCTGAAACACAGCAGCAAACCTGTGTTTGTTTGTGTTTTTGTGAATGAGTAAAAGCATATTGAATTATATTTGCTATACATATTTATCTATACATTTTGATGTACTTAAACACTTAAATATACTTTTGAAACCATTGTCACAATCAAGTAATGTATTTGTCCATAACTACCAAAAGTTCCCGTCAGCAAATAAAAGGATTTTCTTTTCTTTTTTAAACTGAATAATATTCTATTAAATGTATATGCGATAAGTTCTTTATCCATTCATACATTGCTGGAGATTTAGGTGGTTTCTGAATTTGGTTTGTTGCAAATAATGCTTTAGTGAGTTTGGGCATGCATATATCTTTTTTCTGCCCCTGTTTTATTCACTTTTTAAAAATAATTTCTTACATAGATAAATGGTTGCTGGGATGCCTTCCCTCTCTTCCCCCCACCCCTGATGGCTCGTCCTTACACTCAGACTCCTCTCTCGTTGTTTGTTGATTTATGTTCAGTCCATTGGTCTCTCTCTCTTTTTTTTTCCTGTGGTTGTGTCTATTTGACAGGTGAGGGACTGTGTTCCTGTTACACAGTATTCTGTGCGTGAAGGATTATAGTCTTAGCTTTGCATTGGGCAGCCTGTCCATGCTCATTTGAGGTTTAACAATGTCTTCTCATTGCTGTGGGCATGCATATATCTTTTTGAGCTCATTTTCCCCCTTGTCTTCAAATATATGTCCTAGTAGTGAAATTGCTAAATGTGTGGTGGTTCTAATTTTAAATTTTTGGAAACTACCGCACTATTCTCCACAGTAGTTTTCACAATTATGTTCCCATCAACAGTGCACACATGCTTCTCTTTGCATAGCCTTGTGAATACTTGCCATTTCTTGCTTTTGGATGATACCATTCTGAAAGGTGCACTGCTTGTTTGTACACCATCTTTGGAAAATGTCAATTAGATGTTCCGCAATTTTTAAAATTGGATTTTATTTTATAGCATTGCCTGAGTTCTTTATATATCTTGAATACTAACTCCTTATCAGATGTATGATTTGCATACATTTTCCTCTATTCAGAAGTTGCATTTCCTTTTGTGAATGTTCTCTTTGGTTGTGCAAAAACTTTAGTTAGATGTGTCCCCTTTTTTATTTTTCAGAAGGACAAGAGCTTTCGAGTTAAGATGGAGAAAGTATGGTAGAACTCTAGCAGCAAGTAAATCTGGGATACCCACTTTCCAGGGCTGTGTAATTATGGCTGCTGCCTGAACTTGGAGACAATTTGCCCAGATATCTTTATTTCTAACCAGATTGAGAGGTCCTTTGCTACATTATCTCATTGTATACTTACACAATAAAAGATTATTTATTGGGTGGTAAACTTTACTATGTCAGGCCCAACTTAAACACTGAGGACACAAGTTGAACTAAAACATAGTCCCTGAACTGGCCTCAAGGATTTCATAACTGATCCTCCCTCTTGTGGGTTGTGTCTCCCCAAATCACTCTTCACTTAGAGTTTTTTTTTACCCATTTCTGTGGGGTTTGTACTTCTATTTTGTGTGCGGTTAATCAGGTTTTCCTTCAGGAGATCTTGCCTTTGTTTTGCACTGATTTTGTTGCACGTGTCTGGGGAGAGTTAGCCAAGAATTTTACATTGTTGCCATCTTACTGACAGGACTCCTGTATTCTGCTTTCTTAACATTAGTGGAAGTATTATTGGGTGTGCCAGGCCTGTCTCTGTCCATGCAAGGTTCTTAATATAGCCACATTGAATTTATTCACAACAGTTTAAACAAGTAAATGAGCAAAGAGTCCCCAAGACTGGGGTGGGAACACCACTTTTCTCACCATACAGTCCAGCCAAAGATTTTCAGTTCAAGTCCCACTTAGGGTGTCCTTCAACCACGTGCATCCAAGAAGATATGGAGGTCTTCAGCTCCAGCATCTTCAGCTTCTCCAAGGTTCTTTTAAACTTTTCCAGCAAATACTGATGCAAAATCAGCTTATACAAATCCCTGGCTTCCTCTAGGTGTCAGTTTTCCAGCTTCCAAACAAAACTAGCATTTTTCTTTTCCCATGCAGCCTCTTGTTCTGGTGCCAAGGGCCTTCCTTTTCCTGGCCACTATTCCATGGTGTTTGACCATAATGCTGCCTGCCTGAGTAGTTGCCCCTCTGGGTCTCTCCAACTGGTACTCTGCACATTGGGCCACACTGTGGCTCCTGCCATGCTGATTGTTCTGGCTATACTCCCTTGCATGCTTCCCGTCTCTTCTTGTGAGGTCTTTTCTGTCAGACCCTGCCCCAAAGGGAAGTTATGGTGCAGCCCAATTTTCAGCTGCTTCGCAAAGAGGGGGGCCTTGACTCCCCATTTATCTGTGTCACTCATTATTAGAAGTGCTTATCCAAGCTTAGGTTAGAACCTTGGCTAGTATTCAGTAATGAGTACTGAGTATCTGAGAGGTTATTGTGTCTTCCTTGAAATATAGGAGAATTCTCAGTGTGAGAGTTTCTCTGTATTTGTGTATATATATGTACATATGCATATCCTCACACATATGTACATATATGTATATCCTCATACTTTTTAATTTTTATATCAAATCGAAGAAAAAGTTGAAAAAAGTTACATAAATATTTGTAACCACATATTTAATAACATTTTTTACATTATTTTTACTTTTTAACCATCTTTATACACACACACACACATGAGCTTTTTGGGGCTTAGTCATTTGAAAGTAAATTGTAGCTATTATGATCCTTTCCAATAAATAGTAAGCAAGAAAATCCTAAAAACAAAGTCCTGTACAAACACAACAAAACTATTGTCAATCTAACCTAGTAAGATAATCAATACACAATACATATGATATTTTCACAATTGTTTTAATAATTAGGACTAGTTAATGCAAGTATTTGGCATTTACATCTCTTTGACATATTTAATTTAGATTAATTTCCATAAGACAGGTTTTATATTACGTTAAATTTTATCATTGCTTAAAATAGAAATTGTCATTCTCTTTATTATTAATCCATTCTTTTAACTGTAGTAATAACTTGTGAAGTAATAGGTTGAGATTGTGTGAATATTCTGCTTTTCAAATGCTTTAAATGTTTAATGATTAATTTTAAATATATTAAAACCTGTAGGAAAGTAATTTCTTAAGTTATAAGTACTTTAGCATTTATTACATGATAGTCTTTTACAAAGACTTTTTCTTTCTTTGATAATTTGAATATTGTGGATTCATACTTTAATTTGATTTTTCAATTTTAATTCATTTCTTGAAAATTAATTTTCAGTATTTTAAGAGACTTAACTTTTGAAGATAGTAGCCCTTTAAAATGAGTTTCTTTTGTATTTTGTTTTCACATGCCTCTGTTGTGTTTGTGTTCTTTCTTGCTTTCAGGTATGAGCTATCCCAATATATCACTTTATGTTTTCCTTACTTTGAACCTGGAATTAAATATCACACCAACATAGATTATTTCTAATGGGGAATGAAATCTAGAAACCAATACATGGGTGTGAGTATACTCAGTGTTATTGATGTCATTACTTCTGGTATCCAGAGGATAAATGAAAATTATAAAAACACATTTTTAAAAAGTATATCCACTTTTCCCATTATTGTTGATACTAACTGAATTTTAACTTTAACTCTCTTTTACTTAGATGGTATCACAATATCCTGAATAGTTTCTTCTCATTTCTTTTTCTCTTCTTTCACTTTTGCTTTTCTGATTTGCAATAACACTCACACCTGTGCAAAGTTACAAAGCAGTAGACTTTGTATGGATGACTGTTTTAGACAAAGAATGAAGCCCAAATATTTTACCTTTTTTGACAGGCCCCAGGGAGTCTCACCATTGCTCAATACTTCTTGTTCATTATTGCAGTTTCCTCACCAACACACATGTATTAGCTGAGCCCTACCTGATGAATCATCTTTCAGAAGCACAGTGATTTATTCTATATCTCAAATATATATTTTTTGTTTTTGTTCTGCATTCTTTTCCCTTGGAGGGAGGTATGACCTCCTTATTAAAAAAATTCTACCTTTCTTATTTACCTCTCAGTGTCCTTCTTACCTGACTCCTTTTATATTTTCTAGTGTCAAGGCAGTGAACCTCTTCTAGGTGGTTATAGTAAATTGTTATGCCTATCACATCCCTTTATTCTTTGTTATAATTGTGTCTTTAGAGGCTTACATTCTCCAAATAACAGACTTGCATTGGAGAACATAATGGATATTAGTGGTGCTACTAGACATAGTAAAATGAGCTATTTTACTATGTTCAGTAATGAATTATTCATTATGGATTATTGCATAAGGAAACACTGTATTGAATATTGGAAATTAATGAGTTCACGCAAGTATTAGACCAAGAGTACTGATTTACTTTGTATTCCTTTTGATAAAGATTTATGTCAGGGCTCTGAACCTGGGCTTTCTGGACACGAGTTGTGACTGTTTGATCATACTTGCTCTCAGGTTCTGTGAGAGCTAATTTTTCACTTTCATCACCCTTGTTTCTTCTCCCTGAGTACTCTGATCATGGCATCCCTGATTGGCTTGGATTTCACACTGTAGATGATGGGGTTGAGAACAGGGGGCACTACTAGGTACACATAGGCAACCAGAGCATGAACCATGGGGGACAGGTGCTTTCCAAAACGGTGGATCATGGACACACCTATAACTGGGATATAGAAAACTAGAACAGCTAAGATATGAGACACGCAAGTGTTGAGGGCCCGCATCCGTTCCTTGGGAGAAGCCAGGCCCATCACTGTGTGAAGAATAAGAGTATAGGAAAAGACAATAAGCAAGGAGTCTACACCCACTGTGGAAAGGACTACATAGAGTCCATAAATGATATTGACAGTAATGTCAGCACAGGCTCGTTTCATGACATCTGCGTGGAAACAGAATGAGTGGGACAGGAGGATCTTGCCAGGGCAAAAATTTAGTCTTTTCAGTAAGAAAGGTACTGGAAAGAGGGACAAAGTTGCTCGAGTCACAATAGCCAGTCCAATCCGGATAATGACATTATTTGTGAGGATAGTTGCATAGCGCAGGGGATTGGAGATGGCCACAAAGCGGTCAAATGACATGGCTAATAGTACTGATGACTCTACCACAGAAAAGGAGTGAAGGAAGAACATCTGAACCAGGCAAGCATTGAAGTCAATGAGCCGATAGTTGAACCAGAGGACACCCAAGGTGGTGGGTAGTGTGGATAAGGTGAGGCCCACATCGGTGAGGGCCAGCATGGACAGGAAGTAGTACATAGGCTGGTGTAGGCTGGGGGTTCTCTGCACAGCCAGGATGATCAGGCAGTTTCCAGTGAGGGCCATGGTGTACATGGAGGAGAAAGGAATGGAGAGCCAGCCATGTACTGCTTCCAATCCTGGGATGCCAATCAAGAGGAAAGCAGGTGGCTGGAAGAAGGAGATGTTGGAATAGCTCTGGGAGGGAAGCATCCTCAGTTGAGATTTCCAGAAAAATGTGACCTCTTCAATCTGGGCAGAAAATTAAAAAAGCAAATGAAAGTTTTAGAAAAAATCAGATCTGACAGATGACTTTTGTTCAGTAAATTTGGCAAATGTAAAATGTGAATGGGATTTGAAAATATATCCTAATTAAAAGGAAAGTGTTGAGTAAAGAGTATCGGACATGTTTTCAGATGTGCTGCCAAATCATTTGTAACTCCAACATGTGTAGCCTAAAGTATGAAGTCTGATTATTTCCTGGAAAGAGTAGCTCAGCATCAGGAATAATGGGGGGCGGTGTGCCAAAAATAATTTTAAAAGGTGTGAACCCTGCAGTATATGGGGTGTTTCTGACCTGAAACAAAGCATAAGGAAGAAGCGTCACCCAATCTCCGCCAGTCTCTAGACATAATTTGCCAATTTTTTTTTGATTTAATTCATTTTTATTACCTGTCTTGAACTTTGTGGTCAATAGACACAATGAAGCTTTTATTTAGTACCTAGTTGGGCTGCTAATTTCTGGACAATCTGGGTGACAAAAGCAGGCCCATTTATCTGAACCTATAAATTTTGGAACCCCATCCCCATAGAGGGGCACGATTTTTTCCAAGAGTTTTCCAGTCTCATTTTTTGTTGGAAATGCATCTGTCTATTCTGAAAAGGTATCTATCATTACCAAGAAAAGTAGAGAATATGAAATTATAGCTACTGCAGATTAATGTATCATTTGGTAGTGTGAAGCACTAATAATCTTACATATTGAAGAAAGCATTTTTTTTTTAAATTTGTGAAGAATAGCAAAGCTCAATACTAAGGAAAAAAAGAGGAAGTATCTTGTTACCTGACTTTAAATATACTATAAAACAACAGTGTTTAAAACAATAAAGCATTGGAAAAATAGACACATGGATCAAAGGAAGAGAATCAAGAGGTCACAAAAATAACACACATCTTAATACTTAATTCATGATAAAGGAGCCAGGAACATACAATTGAGAGAGACTTTAACAAATGATTGTGGGAATACTGGATGACCACATCGAAAGGAATGAAGTTGAATCATTCCCTGAGTCCACTCACAAAAATAAATTCAAAGTGAGTCAAAGACTTGGATATAAGACCTGCAGAAATAAAATCTATGGAAGAAAACTCTGGTGATACATACATTATCTCAATGATAGATGTTTTTGGAGAATGTATCCTTATGACAAGAGAAATAAAGCAAAATAAACAATAGGCTGAACTAAATTAGAAAGTTTTACACAGTGAAAAGAAAATGTAAGAGATTAGAAAGACATTCCATTTAGTGGGAGAAAATATTTACACATTGTACTACTGACAGAAGGTTAATCTTCAAGATATATTAAAAAAAGTATACATTAAATAATTAAAAAAGAATCCCAGTAATAAATTGACAGAATATCCAAACAGATAATTCATCAAAAAGAATGTACAGAAGGTCATGTGCTTGTTAATTTTTTTCTTGTATTCACTTTAAAATATACACCACCCCCAAAACATACAAAGAAGTAAATAAGCAAGGCTGGGCATGGTGGTGCATGCCTGTAAGCGGCAGTCTAGGAACCACAGCAGGGACCAGGCATCACTGTTCGAGTGCCGCTTGTGGCAACATAACGAGACCTCGTTCCAAAAAACAAAACAAAACAAAACAAAACAAACGAACAAACAAACAAAAAAAACCGGCGTGGTGGTGTGCACCTGTAATCCCAGCTACCTGGGAAGCTGAAGCTGGGGATTGCTTGAGTCTGTGGTACCCTGGGCAACGTGAGCCTGCGGTTCCATGGGCAAAAAAAAGCAAGACCTAGTCTTAAAAAGAAAAAAAAAAGTAAATAAACAAAAGATACTTTAAAGGTAGCTTCATCAAAGAACAAAGGGAACCAAATTGCAAATTATCTTTCAATAGAGATTTCAAAATCTATCAAAGATTGGTTTATTGCCGTGGTCTAGCTGCAGTGGAGAACTGTGCCTGAGGGAAGGGGCGAGGATTGCAGTCAAGACAATCAAGGCGATCTCTTGGGCAGGAGGGCACGGGGTTTTTCTCTTGATCCGCTGGCCATGAGTTTATTTTTCATACAGCTTTTATACAGTTCAAGTAACACAGTTCAGCAATTACAACAGCCTTTTGCTTGACGTCAGTTTTACTGGGGGCTAGCTTTCTGTAGGCATCTGCTTATCTAAGATAGATGGCCATCACCAGACCCTCTATGGGATGTCTTTGTTATCTAAACTGATTTAGTTTACAGGGTTTCCTGATACCTGTGCTTGCTTAGTCATGCAGGATGTGCTAGCAATAATTTTATAGTTCCTCATATTTGTGAGGATTTGTTCAGTGGACAACCTTCTTTTCCCACCCCTGACAGATTATGAGCCAAAGGAAGTTTAACATGAGTGTTGACATTTACAAGCTATGTCACTTTTCTTATTTCAAAAAATACATACTGCTTAAAATCAATATAAAGAAAATAAGATTAAGAATTATACAGAATTAAGTTTAAAATGATAAAATATTTAGAATTAATAGATATATTGAATATAAAATGGAATTCCAAGTATGATAGTTTATTGAAAAGAAATAAAATAAAAATCAAAAATTTATCTAAGTGTTCTAATATCAAACTCTTTCTAAAGTAAAATATAATTCTGATAATGAAATAAAACAAAATGAATAAGGAAATCTGGTTGTATTTAAGTGAGTTATTATATTGCAAGCATCAACAAAAATACAATGATCACTGTGACAGAAGCAACAATTTTCTAAGTACAAAAGCATCTACTATACCAGAAATCTGTTAAACCACACATATACACCAAGATCATGTATGTAAGGAGTTTTGAAAAAAATTGATGGAAGCTCAGCATTTTAAACATTTTTAAAATTTTTTATCCAAGTACCTTGAATTATGTTAGTGAAAATAAGCCAGAAAGAAAAAGAGAAGTTATGGGATGGTCTCACTTATTTGAGGGATATAGGAAAAACAAACAAATAAATGCTTAAGAAAAATTGAAAACTGCCAATAATAAATGACTATTAAAGGGAAGAGTCAAGAGTGGATAGTGGGATTTAAAAGAGGATCATTTTATAAAGAACACATAGAAGATTCCTCCTCCTATACATTCTACTCTTACAGAAGGTGGTTTTTAAAAAGTTCTAAGAGCAAGGTTCTGGCCTCAGAATGCCAAAAATGAAAGATGGATAATATTGAAAGCAAGGGAATTGAGGGGAGTTAAGCCCAGCTCGTTCCTGCTTTATTCAGAGTTCTATTTATCAGGCTTGTTCTGTGCCACAAGATGACCGTCACAAAGACCATGGCAAGTTGAACATTGTAGATGAGCATGACAAGGAATTATGGAGAAATGCAGTCTGGACAAGGTCAGGACAACTGAAATGTTGACCTCAGATGACCTCAGTGCTCAGATGACCTCAGAATGCCAGATGGGACAATAACTGGGACATACCTGTTCATCTTTTACGAGACTGTCAAAGTGAAAAACATCTCTCCCTGAAACTGTGGTCTTGTACTCCAGTCTATTTCTGAGAAGAAAACTACCTGAATATCAAGGAGACAGTCTCCTCAAACCTTTTTCAAGCAGGTGATGGAAGTACATTCCTTTATTATAAAAGCAATTACTTCCCCTTCTGCATTATTTCTGGAAGCTTCCCACTAATATCTCCATCTGGGAAGTAGGGAGGGGGAGTGTGGCATCCAGGTTACTTACTCTGTCTGCTGCTCCAGGCTGCTCTGCTGCCCCACATCCTGTAGGAGCCCACGATGTGTTTGTGGCAGAGGCACTGAGTTTTATCTCACTACAGAGAGGCGTTGGCAATGGTGCCTGTCCCTGGGGACGAACACGTATGGGCTACAGAGAAATAGAGCTTCTTGAGCTCCTGGAGAATGGAAAAGTTGGGGCTCACTTTGCAATTTAGGGAAATGTTTAGAGGAACCAAACAATAAGGAGAAAATGAGACAGAATCAGAGATCCTAGAATATCTTGCTGAGTTTAAAATGTTATATATTTAGAGACTATCAGATTTAATAATACATCTTAGTTTGAAATTCTTTTGGGACAAAATTCATGGAGACTCCTCTTGACCAGGTCCTGGGATGGGTCCTGCAGGAGCAAAGCTAGAAGTGTTGACCTTACCCAGCCGGAGGGAGTCAGGACAGACTTCCTAGAGGAAGTGGAGAGTTTGGAAACAAATTTTTGAAAGTGCCACTAAACACTCTTAACACCCAATCCTCATTCAGGACAGATATTAAAACTCTGGACTGGAAGTTCCAGACTGAGCTAGCACAGAATGCCCACATTCCTTTGTCTGCTGAATTAAACAAGTTCAAAAAGAGGAATTTGGACTGGGGAAAGAACATGAACCGCAGAATCAGTGAGATCTGGATTGGAATTCTTACTCCATTTCTCACCACATCCAACCTCCCTCTGCATTCTTTCTCACCTCTCTGGACAGCTTCTCTTCAAGGTGCTCTGGCTTCAACTCTTTCCTAAGTCAACTTGGACTATGGACATTCACCTGAGACTCTTCCCTGTGGACACATTTGTCTTTTTCTTTGCCCACCCTCAACCCTACCTTTCTGGAGGCCTCAATTCTAGAGTTTGTTTAGATTTTTTTTTCTGCTTCTTTGTTCTGTTTCTTTATATACCACATGAGCAAAATCAATGTCATTTTGAATTGCATTTCCTTGATGACTAGTGATTGTTGGTTACCTTTTCATGTAATTGTTGCCATTGGTATGTCTTTTTTGGATAAATGTTTAATTTCCTTTGTGTATGTTTAGAATTGGAGTATCTGTTTTCTTGTTTTGAGTTTTATGCATTTGTTGAACATTAAATCCCTACTAGGATGTGGTTTGCAAATAATTTCTGGGGTTTCATTTATTGCCTTTTCATTTTGTAAGATAGTTTCTTTCTCTTTTTAACATCATAGATATTACCTGCTATATTTTCTTCTAAGAATTTGATGACTTCAGGTCTTATATTCAAGTTTTTAATAAATTGCAAATAGAATTTTGTGTATGCTATAAAATGAGTCCAATTTCCTTCTTCTTTTGGGTACAATCAGCTTTTCCAAAACTACTTACTGAAAAGGCTACCTTTTCCACATTATATGTTCTTTCTTTTCTGTCATAGATTGACTATTTGTGCTTGAGTTTATTTACAAGATCTCTATTTTGTTCTATTGATCTGTGACTATTTTTATGCCCAAACCATAACTTTCACTTCATAATATAGTTGAAATCAGGAAGTATGATACCTCTTGTTCTAATCCTCTTTCTCAAGATTGTTATCGACTGTTAAGGGTCTTTGTGGTTCCAATACATATTTTAGAGTGGTTTCTATATTTTGGTGAAAAAATGCCATTGAAAATTTAATTTGGATTGCTTTGAATGTGTAGGTTAATTTGGGTTATATATATATGTACACTTTTTAACAATATTGATTTCTCATATCTTTTAACATGGGATATATTTACATTTATTTATGCTTTCTTCAATATCTTGCAGCAGTGTTTTTATAGTTTTCAGTGTACAAATCTTTGATCTCCCTGATAAACTTATTACTTTATTTCTTTTTGATATTATTCTAAATGGGATTATTGTCTTATTTTTGTTTCCTATAGTTAACTTGTAGTGTATAGGAAAACAATTTTGTATATAGATTTTGTATCCTGAAATTTTACTGAATTTGCTTATTAATTATAGTAGTATTGTGCTCATCTTAAGGTTTTTCAACATACAGCAATATGCCATTTACAAACAGATATACTTTTACCATTCTTGTTCTTATTTCTTTTTCTTGATTGACAAAGTGAGCTAACTAGGATTTCCAATACCATGTTGAATAAAAGTGTTGAGAGGGAGCAACTTGTCATTTTCTTGATTTCAAAAAAGTTTTTTCTTAACATTTACTACTGAGCATGATGTTTTGCAGATTTGTCACACAATCCCTTTTTTATGTTGAATTATATTTTTTATACTCATTTTATTGAGAATTTTAATCAAGAAGTTATGCGGAATTATATTAAAATCATTTTTCTGTGACTATTGAGGTGACCATATGATTTGTCTTTCATTTCATTAATTTGGGATGGTATATATATTGATTCGCATGTGTTGGACCATACTTACTGCCCAGGAATATTCCCACTGGTCATGGTGTGTTGTGAAGTTTGGATTGCTAGTGTTTCTTGAGGATTTTTGCATCTATATTGAGTAGAAATATTGGTTTGTCATTGTCCCTTTTTATGGGTTCTATCTTTGATATCAATGTAATTTTGGGTTTGTTAAGTGAATTTGGAAATGTTTCCTTTCCTTTAATTTTTTCTTAAAGATGAGTTTGAAAAGGATTACTATTACTTTTCTTTTAAATATTTGGCACAAAGACTATACTTTCAGGGATCATTTCTATAGTTCGTTAAATATTTGGCACAATTCACTGGTGAAACAAATGGTCATTTTCATTTTCTTTCATTTCAAGGTACTATTTTTATTATTTCTGAGACTCCCTTTGCTATCCATGAATTATGGTTTAATTTCCAAGTTGTCTTTCTGTGATACCACTGTAGTAGGGGAACATACTCTAGTTGACTTTATTCTTTTCAAGTTTGGTTTCCATTGACACTGATGGATGAGGATTCTTCATTACATAGTAGAGATAGAAATTTTCTCCATGTAGTCTTTATGACAATATGATCAGGGTGTGATTATTGTGGCTGAGTGATGATGAAAGTCCTGATTTCATCTCAGAAGGCATCAGGATGTGTGCCTCATAATACCAGGTGAGTGTTAAAGTCCAGATACCCTATAAGGTTTCCATGGACACCATAGGGGAAAAGCTTCTTCATTATTACTTGGTAGAGATGAAAGTGTCAACTGCCTCTTGATCTTCTCCAACACTACCCTGAGGAGGATATTGGATACCTTTTTATATAGTCTTGGAAGATGGAAGTTCAGGCTTTCTAATCAACCTTTGCTAGTATGTGTGAAGAACTGGATCACAGTTCTCTTGGTGGGGTTTGCCTTGAGTAAAGTGATTGCTATCTTGAAGATTGTTTTTAAGGATAGCTTTCTTCTTCTGTATTTTAATTATGTTCTTTTTATATTCTTTTGATTATAGAGAGCAGACTTTTGATAGGGTTTTTATTGTTTGTGTTGATAAACCTTACTGGGTTTCTAGTTTATTCAGCAACAATTCTGGAATACATCAGATAGGAAGAAGTTCCCAAGGCACTCATCTTAGATTCTTAGCTTGTCAGCCTCTGTCCACCTTTCTGAATCTTCTTATGTTATACAACATATATGTTATATAACATAGATATTATATGTGACATATATGTTATATACACATTATATAACATCTATAACACACATAACATATATATATATATATATATATATAACATAAGAAGATTCAGAAAGGTGGACAGAGGCTGAATAGATATTATATATCTATTCTCCAGGGAATTAAGTTGTACTCAGCAGCTAAACAGGAATATAGTTCTACATATTTCCCAAAGTCTAAACCCCTTTAAACATTTTATTGAGGTCTAATTGATATGTTTCCTTTAAGATTTTTAATTTACCTTTTCAGTTTTACATCCTTATGCAATTTCAACCTACTCAAAATTCTTCTGATTTTATTTTTTATTTTGACCATTTCATAACCATTACTATTGCTACCAATTTTGTGTAGGTTCTGACAGACTTAAGGTATAACCTGCAAGGTATAATCGCAGCTCAGCCTATACCATGAACTTTTTCCTTTGGAAATTTTTCTCTGATGCTATTGGGGGTCAGCAAGAACACTTTGAACACTTACTCTTAAGCAACCTGGTTGTGTTAGGGAGCTAATATCCTGTGGTGCAATTCTTAAACTAATAGGGGGCAGGGGTGATAACTACTTCCACATTCTTCCTCCCTAGAAGAGACAAATTTTACGGAGTCCTGCATCACTAGAGCAATAGTTGCTTGTGGTAGATGACTCTATAATGCTTCTTTGTCTGGAATCTCTCTTTTCCTTCTTCAGTCCCACTGTCTCACTTCCTCACTGAGTCATGATCCCTGACAAAGCATCTGGCTTAGACCTTTGTCTCAGGGATCCCAAGGATGGCATAGGATGACTATACTTGGCAATAAAAGTTTCTTGCAGTATCAGAAATAGCTTCACTCTTTCATGCCTCCATGTGCTCCCCTCTGCTTGTCCTCACTCACTATAACTCCAATCTCAGACTTAGTTTAAATATCACCTATTCATGAAGCTCATGCATGCATTTGCCAAAACTGTGTTCTCTTTCCTCTGCTTGGTCATTCTACCTTATAAATCACACCATGTGAAACTGGGAACCTTACATTAACAAATTTGGTTTTATATCTAATATCTGCTATAATATCTGCTATTGTTTACTTGCTTATTCCCTTTACTTTTTATAGGATTGGGAGCATTTGTGAATGGTTCTAAAATGTTTAGCACTGAATGATAGAAAAGAAATGAACACTGAACACGAATTCTGACAATAGCTGGAAGAACTGATGGTGATCATCATTAGAAGGAATCTCAAAAATGTGATGCTGGTAATCTCTGACCACAAATTTTACTGCAAATAAATATTTTTTTCTAATAATAATAATAAAAATATCCTGAGGATATCTCTATCCTCAGGAAATACAAATTTATGTTCTGTTCTTGTTAATTCAATCTGGGGTAAATTATGTGATGCTCAGAAATGGGACTAATTGAAATTACTGAAGAATTGAAGTCCTCCTACTTATGGGCAAGTCACAGACTCTATGGCTCTCAAGGGGAATTGGCTACCTAAACTGGTGCCCTCCACTGATTAGCCAAAATAAACATGGCTGGGAACAGGGCAGTGTTTTCATGGTCTACAATCCCTGGAGACTCTTTCTCAGTGGGAAAGATTCTCTCACTACACTGAACATTTGCCTGAGTTCCAGGGTCATTGCATGGCAAGGGATGTCTGGGACCACCTTTATGAGTTGTTCTGACCATGCAGACACACGGAGGGACTCCTTCCAGGTCAATGGGAACTGGAAAGCAAGAACTCTCCCATAATAATGGCCCATTCTAAAAAGAAATAGGCAATGGATAGCAACCCATTTTGGTTCGCCACCTTCTAGAATGGAATCATATTTTCTTGAGACACCTTGGAATATTGTGGACCTTTTGTTGGTCTTCCTTCTTTAGTTCAAAATATTAGTCATTTTAATCTCATCTGAATCCCACCTTCTCCATCCACTAGGTTCCTTTACTTTCCCCCATTTTCTTATCTTTTCTTTTCCCCTTTTCTCTTCCTGTCCTTTCCTGGGGCTTTAGGAACCTTTCTTTTCTTTCTGGCAGGGGTAAGAGAAAAACAAACAACACTTATTCTTAAATTTGAAGCTCCTAAATGAATGTGACTAATTAATGTTTAAAAAGGAAAAAAATCCGTGTGATTTGCTTGCTATAGACAGAAACTCACTTCCTGACAACTCAATATCCCTGAGAGGCAGGGATTGTTCCCAACCTTCTTGGTAATAACAACAACAATGAGAATGTATTGAGTTCATAATTTGTACTAAATTATGTTCTAACTTTTATACATGGAATATTGCATAAAATCCTCACAAAAACATTCAGGGTAGGTACTATTATCATCTCTAAAAAGCAGATGAGGAAAATAAATCCCAAAGGAGGTGAATTGACATGAGTCACAGACTGTTTGCTTTTTCTGTTGGACTAGGCTTCCTTTTAGAGAGCCTATAAACATGCCATGGGGTGGAAAATCCCCAATCTTTGAGTCCTTTTTGATTTTTGGAAAGAGCCATAATTGGCAGAATAAGGGAGTAGGAGATTAAGCTGAGAAACACCATATTTGGACAAACAGCAGGTGTGGTCCCAGGGAAGGGACTGGCTTTCCAGTGTGACTCAGAAAGCAGTCCCCATGGGGTCCAGGAGAGTTTAAACTAAGAGGCCTTTGGAAATGCTGTGGCTTCTTAATGTTCAGAACAGGAAATGGGATTCAGAGAACATCTGATTTACTTACTTGTGGTTTATAGAGTTAGTTCAAAGAAATGATGTGAGTTAGATAAGGTCTTCCATGTAGTAGCAGAATGAGAACATAGCTCAGAGCTTCCAGATAATATCCTAAAACTTTGTCTTCCATTTAACACCTGATCAGGGCAAATAATGTTCATCTTTTCCCAGGTGATCTCTGAGATTCTCTAAGAGCATGTGAATTCTCTCCTAGGGAAAAAGATGAATGCAGAGTGAGAGAGTCAACATCTCTTTAAGTCCATATCACTCCACAGGATGGGGTTTGTGGAGGTGAGAATAGCTGACTTTTCCTTTCCTTTCAGAAGAAATGTGGAAACTTCAAGAACAAAAGACCCTGTGCCCAAGATGGAACTCAACTTGAACTCTGAAGAGGAAGTGCTATCTTGTCCTGCACTTTTCCAATGGAAAAACAGAGTCACAGGAAAGCAAATGATTTGTCCAGTCTCATCCCATGAGAAGTTGAGTTACAGGATGCTTCATCACTTACCTGGACCATCCATGGTGACTTGAAGACTTGAAGTGCAACGTCATCAAATGTAAAAAAGTACACTGGGGCATCACAGGAACATGGTTTAAGCCTGGATGTGACCATTTACTATTAAGTGACTTAATGAGAATTAAATCAATTACTCCTTCATGCATCACTTTCCTGAATTGTAAAATGCAGAGCAATTTACAAGGCAATTAGCTTTACTCAAAGTTACCAATTTCCAAAAATAATTTCATAGTAACATCCAGAATAATTTGACCAAATAGCTCAGCCCACTTGCATATGATATTAATCATCATGAGGCCCTCTAATTTTGTCTCATCTGCAAAATTGCCACCACTTAATTATTCTAATCAGCACATTCTTGGTAGGTTATTCATTGATAGTCATAATCTTCAAAGTATCTTTGAAAGTTTTTTCCATTTCTGTGTTTTTTGGCCTAAGGACTGAAAACCCTTTATGAGGTTATAGGAATAAAAAAGGATGAAAGAGATTTTGCAACTTACCCAAGTGCATGGTGTAGGGAACTTCATCTTCCCTCTTTTATTTGTTTACCTTTAGGCTATGTGACAAGATGTAAAGCAGTGAGTGTTCTTCATGATTGTATTTGAAATATGTAAAAATTTCCACTAACAAATGATGGGATTGTCATAATCATAATATTCCTATTATCATATTGAATTACATATTATCCTTTTTTTTGCACTTTGATTTTTTTCTTAAATTGTGTGTTTTTTTTTTTTTTTATTGAGGCATTGTTGACTTATAATACTATATGGTTTCTAGTAGAGGTTCACACCCTTAGGATGTATGTGACTACACCACACCCACCACCAAAACACCAGTCATTCTCTACTGTAGTCAATCTGGCCCCTCACTATTTTGTTCTCCTCACTGTCTCATCTCAATTGAAGATCAGGTTTCCAGAAGATATGGAAGCCTTCATGAATTAGATGCTGTCTTTGCATAGGGTCCATGCTGATCTTTTTTGTAAAGTTCCAATTTTAGGATATGTGCTGCTAACTGAACACTTTTTTGGAAGTTTTAATCAAGTCTTAACAATTTGTATATATATATTTTAACCAACATAGCCAAAATGTAGTGATTTCAATATGTTCTTAATATAAAATTAATAATAAAATGTTTTAATTTCTTTCTTTGGTGATTTTAATGGGTGGTAAAACATACACAGTCTTAAATTTGTTGAGATAATAAGAGTCCTGGGACAAGGAAAATATTCGAGCATAAAATATTCGCAAGAACTTTACTATTCCCACAAGCTGCTAAACAGGAGGTTAAAAACCTAGTAACTCTAGGCCTGAACACTTGAGGCCATAAATTTCTTTGACTCCCCCCGCCCCCCCTTTTTTTCCAAATCTTACCATTTCGGAATCATCATTTCACCATTTATCATGTTGACTGCTATGGGAAAAAAAGGGAGTTGCAGACACAGAAGAAAAGTCACAGATCTTGAGACCAGACTGGTTCACACGGGATCTGAGGGTACACAGTCATCATCATGTGGTCACCTTGGGGCCAGGCACTAGCCCTGCGCGACCCGGAGCTGCCACTGATGGGTGCCCATAATGGTCAAAACAAATGGACGTTAGCCATATCCACTCGCCTTCGCCTTGCTATCTCAGCCAGTAAAGTGTAATTCCTTTATACTCAACTCCTAGTTTTAAAGCCCACAGAGACCCCTAGTTCTTCACCTCAGAAGAGCCACTGTCTAACACCCGAGAACGTATCTCAGGAGCTCTCTCTCTTTTTTTTTTTTTTTGCTCTTTTTGTAATCATTAAGCGTTCACTCCTTGCTGCCTTCGTTGGTGTGTGTGGAGTCTTCTTTTTCATCTTGAACAGAGGGTCTCAAAAGCTCTTCCCAGACTTGGGAGTAGAGTCCATCCCACTAGTTTCCAGCAGGTGGCGCAGTGGACAGCGGCTGGTTCACTGCTAGTTTTTAAGACTGTGTCCTTGGAGAGGACCCGGCTGCTTTCTCATGTGGTCACATTTCTAGCTTGACAATTTTTAAGTACCCAATTCTGTGCTATTCCTTACATTGCTGTTTGGTCTTCACCGCTGTTTCTAAAACTTTCCTATCATTCCAAATTGAAATTCTGTATACCCATTAACCCTGCCTTCCACCCATAGCATCTGCTAACCTCTATACTACTTTCTATTTGCCTATGTAGGTACCTTATATAAGTGGAATCATAGAATATTTGTCCTTTTGTGTCCAGTTTATTTCACTTGGCATAATGTTCTCAAAGTTCATCCATGTTATAGAATGCATCAGTATTTTATTCTTTTTTATGATTGAATAATGCTTACACCACATCTTGTATACCACTTTTATCTACTTATGAATATTTGGGTTTTTGTCATCATTCTGCCTATTGTGAATAGTGGTGGAAGATGGGGAGGCATTTGGGAGCAGGAGATAGGTGATTTATTAAGTTGTCAATGTAGTCTTGCTCTTAAATATATGGCAGTAGGGAGGAGAGTAAGAGTTAGGGTAGAGTAACGCAGGAAGATAGAAGAGAATGGATGTTTTGGGGACACATGGAGGGGAATCTAATCTTATGAATTTAGGTCTGACCTCATTCTTTGTGGATAAGAGCCAATACTTGAATTTCCACGTTTGTAGAGGCTGGGCATCCCTTTGTTTCTTTAAGAAAGTCACTCATTTCTTTCATTCTTCCTCTTCCTCTCAATCTGGACTTTCTATGTATCATCAGAGGCCACTTTACTACCTCTGAGCAGGGAAGCACAATTGAATACTCACAGACATGTGTGCTAGGAGTGCTCTTCCCCAGGAAGGAGGTCAGATGTCTGAGGGTCCCTCTTCCAAAGAAAGCACTGGCAGCTTGGAATGGCCTCCGTTCTTTATCCACCCTCCCCCCTCCATGTCCTAAACTGAAGGAAAACATGAACCCCAGTGGTTGAAATCAGACTTCTGCTTCTCATCAGACTTGCTGAGCAATACCCTGGGGTTGCTGCCCTGAGAAAGATGCACCCAGCATTGTTACAGCAGGACAAGTGATGCCTGTCAGGATGTCTACACTAGAGGGAAAGAAGACTAAGTAGCCTCTCACTCCCCAAACTTGAGTTTATAGGATTCAATTAATGCAAAATCAATAGGCATAACTCTTAGGAGACTTTAAAATAAAATTTTATTATCTCTCATGCCACAGTTAAAACTCAGACATTCAAAATATTTGCTAGGTACAGAATGCACTAAGAAAAGAAAGACATGATAGAAAAAATATAAAAGTTTTTCAACAGGCAAAAATATATTCTCCCTTAATCTGGAAAGAATCAGGCTGTAGATTGTCATGGTGGCTGTAAATTGTGAAAGGTAATCTGGATTTTTTGCCTGTAACAAGGGCAGAGTCAACACAAATACAAAACCATTCCTCTTATCAGATTGCAGAGAGAGAATGTTAAATTGAAATAATATCACATAGAAATGAAGAAACTGTATTTGCTCATCAAATTAATTCTAAATTTTGGCACAATACCCACAAACTTTATGACTTAAGTATGTTACCTTGTTAATGTAAGCCTGATTTCTGTCACTTATAATGGAGAACAGATATTTGTTGTGCAGATCAGATAAAACTTGGGAAGTACTAATCACAGTGTTTAGAATCCAGCTGGTACTCATGCTTATTGGTGTAATTAACTAGGACTTAAATTCTCAAGTAATGCATAATAAGCCACCATGATAAGGTCTGGTTTCTGTAAATAATCAGTTTGATTTCTACCAGTTAAAAAAGTTGTATATGCCAGCTAAACAAGACTCCAGTAATAAAAAAAAATTTTAGAAAGTAGCAGCATAAATAGTCTCTAGTAAGTTTAGCATATTTCTTTAAAGATACCATAGAGATGTTTTAAATGGTACTTTCAATCATGTTTTCTTACTGTTTTCCTCAACATTTTAAACATGTCTCATTTTATAACAGTCTTTAAAGGCCACATGATATTTCTTTAATATGGATTACTCCATATAACACCCCATTAAGTAAATGGGCCACATTTGAGTTTATTACTCTTTATTTTACATATTATTCACCAGGATTTCTAATATGTACTCTAAATAATGGCATATGTGCTATATTGTGAAAAACTCTTCTGCATTTAAGAATTTTTGTTAAGATACATTTATAAAAGTGACATTATTGCATTAAAATATGCCTGATTAAAAGTTGTTACATGTTGTCAATTACACCATCAGTTCTGATGCTCAGCATAATCTCTTATTTGTTGACAAAGATGTGAGTCAATACAACCTCTTATTTCATTGTGATGTTTTCTTTAAAAATTTCTTTAAAAGTTGTTAATTCAACAGGCAATGAGTGCTACATAATTATTGTTTAGACACAGACTTCTTGGGTTACTACACAGAATAATTTTTCCTTTGTTTCAAAAGCCATTTACATTTTTTATTACTCTAAGTTTGCTAACTATTTTCCTGGATACTGATGACTTTAAATTTGAATTTTTTAGCGCATATAGATATAGATCACATTTTGAATTGTTATGTAAGGAATTATTAGAGTTTTAAAAATTTCATCTCAAATAAGAGGAAGAATTTGGAAGCCAAAACAGAGGAAGCATTGTGCTCATGAGCAATTGTAATTGAACCAGCATTACAAAATCATTGTATCAAGCCATTACAGACAGGGAAAGTGGGAGGTCACCTGCCCCCCATAGCTAGGTCTTTGTCACAGCTGATCCTGAATATAGCTATCACCCGAGTTCTGATCTGTTTGGTCTTGGCACCATAGATGAGGGGATTGATCACAGGTGGCAGAAGCAGGTAGACATCACCCATGAGAACATGCACAATGGGATCAAGGCTGTTTCCAAACCGGTGCACCACAGAGAGGCCAATGAGGGGCACATAGAAGGCCAGCACCACGCTGATGTGTGACACACAGGTTCCAAAGGCCTTGGCCCGCTCGGCCTTGGAAGGTAGTTGTAGGACTGTTTTTATAATGAGGAAGTAGGACAAGGAGATGCACAGGACATCCACGCCCATGACCAGCAGAATAGCTGTGAGGCCGTAGACAATATTGGGCAACGTGCCGGTGTAGGCCAACTTCATCACATCCTGATGCACACAGTATGAGTGTGAGAGTACATTGGAGTGGCAGAAAGTCAGTCGCTTGATGAGCAGAGGCAGTGGGACAAAGAAGAGAGATCCACGGATCACAGCTACCACACCAATCTGGGCTGTTACTGTATTGTTGAGCACTGCGGCATGGCGCAACGGGTGGCAGATGGCTACATAACGGTCAAAGGCCATGGCCAGTAGGATGGTGGACTCAATGGCTGAGAGAGTGTGAATAAAGAACATCTGGGTGATGCAGGCATCAAAGGTAATCTCCCGGGAATCAAACCAGAAGAGGGCGAGAATCTTGGGCATGGTAGATGTGGACAAAGCCAGGTCAATGGCTGCCAACATGCAGAGAAAGAGGTACATGGGAGCATGCAGGCTGCGTTCTGTCCTGACAATGAAGACCACAATGCAGTTTCCCAACACTGCCACGGCATACATTGAAAACAGGGGGAAGCCTATCCAGAAGTGGGCTTCCTCTAGTCCTGGGATACCAATAAGCACAAAGGTGGAGTGTGAGAAGTTGCAGGAGTTCATAGCTGGCACTGAGAAAGGGGCGCTTGAGAGACTGAGGTCACACTGGCAGCCTGCTAAGACATGGAGCACAGTCAGAAAGGCCAGTTCTGGAAACTCAGAACTGAGTGCAACTTAGCACTGCCTCCCCCCACCCCCTTCAAGTCATTGAGACCCACTCCTCTGCAGTCTTTCTCCAAAGGGGAAAGCAACAGCTCCAATATATTTTTCAATCACTATTCTGAAGGTTCCATCTTCACTTTTAAAAGGGGAACGGTACTTATTCCAAATTACATCATCCCCAATTCCTTCCCATTTCTTCTCCAGACCCTTAGCTTCATTGCCTAGAAACTAGGAAAGCACCTACCCTCTCTGCAGGTAGGTGTTAAGAGTTGTGTTCTCCTTTCTGTCCTTCAAGTGTTCATTTACTCTGTAAGTTTTATAGTATGACTTACTGTGTACAAGATTATTTGCTGTTGATACAAAGGTAAAAGACACATCCTTTGCCCTTAGATGCCCTGCCTATGTGGAAGAGAGACAAATATCTAAATTATTAGAATTTTGAGATAAGTGCTAGCATAAGGTGTACATTTTGTGATGGGAGAGGAAGAGGCAGCATCAGAGGAACAGCTTTAATAAAGGGTGATCCTTTCATTTGATTTTGAAAGATGAGTAGAAATCAAATGGAAAAGAGAGTAAAACTGTATGACATCAGTGAGGAGAGTTAGGCAAATTTATCTTTTCAAAAATTTCAGGATTCCAGGTCTTAGTTCAGTGAGGGAGAAACACAGTGACAGCAATTTTATTAAGTGAAAATGAGCAAACAGATAAAAAAGAAAAACATTATGAAAAACAGGTCAAAGTCAATTTATTAAGGGAAAAAAAGGAAACTTATTGGGGTCATCAAACGAGTGGCAGTGGGCTCCTGCCACTGACTTCTCCAGAGAGAAGGTACTGTCCAGAGGTATGACCTCCTCTTGCCCTAGCTGCCTGCTTCTGTCTGCTGGGCCCATGGCAACCTTCACATCTGCAAGCTGTCTCCAAGATCCTTTTCCTCATTCAAAGAAAGCTTGTGCTGTCTTGATTCTCCTGAAGTCATTTCCTTTTTGGATAGCAGTGTTGCTCTGTGTCTCCAAACACATTGGGACTCCCTCACCAAACTAGGCTCCCACAGTGTCCTGGTATTACAAGCAATCATCTTAAGAAGTAAGGGATCAAATTTGAGAAGAGGCCCTGAATCTTGGGAATATACTCTACTGATACCTTTGCAAGTGATAGGCTGATATGCTCATCATCTCTAAGATTCCTCTTCACCCCTAGCTGGGGTCCTAACTGCAACCAGGAGCTGTTCCTCATTTTAGCCTTAGCTGGAGAATAGTGGTCTCACAATAAATAATATAATAAATAATATAATAAATAAATAAATAATAAATAAATAAGTAATATAATAAAATGAAAAGTAAAAATTTTGACCTGGCTTAACCCTATCTTGGCTGAGTAAAGAATAGATCCAGAGCTCAAGGTTCATGGTACATTCAAATTTCACAAAATCCACACATGTGACTACTGTTTTGTCTTCTATATCTTTACAAGTACATCCTTACAAGGTTGTAACAGTTACCCTCTTTGACAAATGTTTGATTCTAAATTTGGCCCCAACTACTAGCAGAGAAAGAAATACCCATTCAGTTAATTTCATCATCAGTGACATAAAAGGTTGTTTGTCCTTTGTAGTCTTGTGACCATCTAAGGGTCTATGATCAAGTTTTGGTGGAGGGAGGTTCAGAAATCCAAACAAATCAGGCTGAAAGACATGGAATAATGCCAATGGCCTTATCTGGAGGGAGACCAGGTCCTTGAACCACTGTGCCTAATAGAAAGGGGGCCCAGGTGGAGAAAGGGCAGGTAAGAGCAGTAACAGGGCAGCTCAGTAAGGTATTTCCCCTTTCTCCAGACTTATGCCCATACACTTGTACCCTGTGCTGATAGACTAAGGGTCTCTGCTTGAAGACAGCTGGATACTTCTCTGATGATAGTGATGTATACCTTGGTTCCATCATCTTATCCTTCAATTTCCTACCCCAAAAGATATCACTTCCTTCCAGTTTGACTGGATCTGCCTGAAATGACCCCTCACTATATCAATTTCAACTTCTCTTTGGGTATCTAGCTGTTGTATTTTTTCTTATCTTCCTTGTGGATACTTAGTTCACACACAGTTGCATTTTTTTTTACCCCATGAAAATGTGGGTTGGACACAAGGCTACCCTTATACTTAAATTAAATGAGGCAGTTTGTGGGATATTCAAGGTCCCACAGCAAGGTAAAAACCTGGAGCTGTCTACCCCAAGTAAGGGTGCACTCACCTAAGAATGGCTCAGTCCTGCCACAGTGCAGCTGGAGCTGGCTTGCCCTGTAGACCAGGCCTATTTATAATTCTGCCCAGGAGGCCTATGGGAAAAGGCTGTGGGAGTAGGTCCAGGACTGAAATCCCACGGGCTTAGTAGATAGTAGACTCCATGTCTCCATGTCCACTTTTATGTCACTCCCATAGGCTTCTAAGTTTCTTTCCAGGGGATGCAACTTCATAAGGCCCATTGCCTTTGACATCAATCCCACAGGTATAATTCAAGACTCTTGACCGCCTATTCCTCGCTGTCTAAGTAACTCAGAGTTCCAGTAATCAATAGTGGTTAGTGCTTTCCATATCAAATTGTTAAACTCAACAGGTAATATTGTGTAGTTATGCCCCTGGGTTCTTGTTTAAAATTATTAAAAAAAAAAACCATTATGACTATAATTAAAACAAAACAATTTGTATGACAACTTGCTATAAAATTACAACAAAACCAACAATGTCTATAAATAAAAATCAGGTCATTACACATTTTAATTTTCAGTCTTTCTTTTCCTAGCCTTTTTTTTTTTTTTTTTAGTTGCTGAAACAGACCCTGAGGTAGGGAAGTCCTCTTTATTGCACCTGTGTTACAGATAAAGGACAGATAAGAGAAAAGTTCCTTACCTTAAGTCACAGAGTTAAATAGTGATAACACTGGCTGGAGAGGCAGTATTTTGGCTCTTAACTCATTCACTTTCAATAAATATTTAACAAGAGCCTACCTTGAAATAGTAAAAGAAAACTTTATGAATTCATCAAGTATACATTCTGGTGAGAGAGAAACTACAGATGGGGTCAATATGAAAAACTAGAATGCTTTGTGAGGAGAAAAAATAGAGGAAAAAAGAGAACTAATAAATATTGGTGAATGGTAGCTGAAATTTTTTCCCAATTTAGTTTAAAGTTTTCTATAAATTTATTGAAAGGTACACTTGCTTTCCATAGAATTATTTCCAGAGGTATTATTGAGACTCTTCCTTAATATTTCAGGTACTTACCACAAAAGTAAAACTTTGAAGTATTATTTTAAGCTAGATTTTTAAAAAATTACCTGACCAAAATATAATTTTTCAGGATGGCTGATAAATATTTGCTTAATTCCTTTCACCAACAAACAAGATTTAATCAAGAGTAGCAAGAAATAAATTTTACAACACAAATTTTGAAGATAGTAGAAATGCTATCACTAGTTGTCAATTGAAAGAGATGTGGTATATTTACACACTGGAACATTATTCTGCAATCAAAACTGACAAATATGGCACATTTGTGATAACATGGATGAACCTAGAGGGAATCGTAGTAGCAGAAATTAGTCAGAAAGAAAAAGACAGAAACCATATGGGGTGTAGGAATAATAAACAAAAGAATAAGAAAAAGGCAAAATAAGCTGACAATAGAACTGGGGCAAGCTGCTAAGAGGAGGAAGGATGGGGGAGGGGGAAATCAGGGAATGGATGAGCATAAGAAGAAAAGATGAGGGTTCATGGGTGAAGGTGGGGAGAGCCCTGGGAAATGCAATGATATAATTACATATATATATATATATATATATATATATATATATATATATACTCAATACACACATATAAGCATAAATATGTAGACAGCAAAAGAAAAAAATTTACCAAGGCCATGAACCTATTCTTTAAATAATGTAGCTCAAAGCATACAGGATAATACTGAAGAAGAGTTTAGATTGCAACTTGAAAATTTTATTATTTTTTATTTTTATTTTTTTGGTTTACAACACTGCATAGGACTCACAGGTATAGGTTTACATCTCTTCAGATGTGCATCACCACACTGTACCTACCACCAAGGCAACCACAGTCCCCCATCAAGTCTCCTGGGCTCCCTCTCCCTTTTTCTTACCCCCTACCCCTCCGGTAGCTTGAAACTTAGGTGGAGAAAAGCACATCATTATATTTTTTTAAAGACTGAAATATTAAAATAAAATTACCTTACCTGTATTGTAGGGCTAAATCAACTAAGTGGAACAAGGCCTCTTAAATGTAATAGCCACAGCAAAGGATAAAGAACATGAGAGCACATATTTATTTTAAAAATTTCATTCAATGATCAAATAACATTAAAATGTTAAAGATTAAGATGATAGTATCTTAGATATCACCAAATATGCCACATGATACATATATATATATATATATGTATGTATGTATACACACACACACACACACATGAAAACAATTGAAGCACTTGTTAGCACCTGGACCTGGTTGAGTCCCTGCCTCCTCCCCCACTGCCCCCCCCCATCTTGTCTTTGTCTTTGTTTTTAGTGGTTCAGTGACAAGTTTTCTTGTCAGAAACTTGCCTCCCATTTCCTACCAACTAAAGGGTATCTTCCTATCCTTATGCCTGTGGTTCACAGACTAGTGCGTCAGAGAGAATCTTGGATTCGTTTAGGAGCTCAGATAGGCACCTCACAACCCAAACTCCCAATCCTCCACCTCCACCCTTCCATCCCCTCAGCCCCACCCACCAGCCCTCTCCCCTGTGGCAATATAAACCAGACTCTCCTAGAGCACTTCCCTCCCTACTGGGCCCCAACCCAGAACCCAGCCTCTGCCAGGCCTGGGCTGATCTCCCTTCTCTTCCTTCTCCTCCTTCTCTAGACTGGTCCCACCCAACTGCTGAGCTGTATTAGTTTCTCAGTGGTTTTCCTCCCAGAGGCCCAGAGACTCAGCAGCCCTTGACTCAGCAGGGGGGCACCTGGGGTCTGGAAAACTAGGGAGGTTGCAGGCCTTCCTGCTCACACAGCAGGGCAGCTGCTGCTGCAGGGACTCCTCTGGCTGCCTCTGTCTTCCTCCCTCATCCAGGCTGCTGCCCTTCTGAGTTGCCTCTGACTTCAGGTGGGATTCACCTGTTACAGGCTCTGATTACCAGGAACTATAGTGGTGCATTAACCAGGAAGTAGTACTTACTGAAATTTTAAATGCCTGAAAATTTAAATGAAAATTTGAACTTCATTTAATGTCTTCTAATCAGAGACATTAGAAGGGAAGCCTGAAGGAATGAAAGAAAGGTATATCTCTGAAGATTTCTGAGGAAAATATTTCCAGGAAGAAGGAACAGAAATTAAAAATAGCATCTAGAAGGGACTATATCTGGTGGTTTAGAACAATAGGGAGACCACTGTCTGAATAGAGGGAGCAAGAGGGGAAGGAGTGGGGAGATTAAACTCAGATAGACAAGGAGTTGAACCATACAGGGCCTTATAGACTTTTTACAGGACATTTAACAACAGAAGCCTTATGCCTGTGGTAGTGTTTTTTTTTTTTTTTTATTCTGTTTTTAGATGATTTTTTCCTAGTTGGTTTTGAACTTAGTCACAGAGAGCATGCACTCTGCTGACCATCTTCTCAAAATGTCCACATGAATTCCTTGGGACTAAAACTTACAAGTTTCCAGGTTTGTTGGACAGTGGGATCATTTTTTTAAATTGACCACAGATTAGTGAGTGTGTGTATGGACATGTGTATGTGTTGGGGGCAGAGGGATGAGGTGGAGAGAAATTCCGGTAGAAGTAGGGTGAGCATCTTAACTGTCTGGTTCTTGAGACTGAACTTTCTTTTTCTCAATCCAATTTTTAGGACTCTGAGAAACTCCATTCTTCTCTAGCCCAAGTTGCTCTTTTCTCTTTCTTCTCTCTATCTCCCATCTTAGGTAATACATGAAAGCAAACAAAAGCCAAGTCTGTAGGTCTCCATTATTTGGATCTTTTCATTTATCCAGACAGTGAATAATCACAGTTCCTGGTTTTGATAGGTGAGTATGAGTATATTGTAAGGAATTGTTAAAGTGACTTCTGAAAAGAGATGCTGGAAAAAGAGTCCACAATTCTATCAGAGCACCTGGACATAAAGCAGACAGACTGATGCTTGACAAGGCAGGAAAGGTTTTCTGAAGCAGTAACTTCTATTCTAAGTCAGGAGAATTTAGGATGATATAGGTGGGGATATTATTTGTGCAAAGGCATGTAATTGAACAGTCAGGGTTAAGGAAGCTATTAGCTGTGCCTGGAACACATAGTGTAGAGGGGAAGCAGTAAAACTGAAAGGTAAATAGAGTTAAGTCATTCAGATTACAGATATAATTTATATGTTATTTTTAGTGTGTGCAGTATTGAGGTCTGAAAAATAGTGTGAATGAAACCAAATCTTTATCTTTTTATTTTACTTGTTTATTTTTTTTTTTTTTTTTTGAGACTAGGTCTCTATTTTTGCCTGTGGAACCACAGGCTCACATTGCCTGTGGTACCACGAAATCAAGTAATCCCCAGCCCCAGCTTCCCAGGTAGCAAGGATTACAGGCATGTGCCACCACACCCAGCTAATTTTTTGGGACTAGGTCTCACTGTGTTGCCCCGGGCAGGACTAAAACTGCGGTCCCCAGATCCAGCCGCAACTGCATAGGCTGTTGCTCACAACAGGCATGCACCACCGTGCCTGACTGAAACCAAATCTTTATTCTTAAAGACTTTACATGTAATGTGTAAGGTAGAATAGGAAGTAACAGATGTAATATGTTGGAGTGGAAGAAATACTCGGAATTAAAAACAAGGTAGATAAGGAAGAGAGTGAAGGTAGAAAGAATTTAAAGAAGAGATTATTTCTATTTCTATTTTATATGTGTTATATTATATATTTGTTATTATGTCTAAGATCTCATTATAAGGTAACACTTAAGCAGAGACCTGTAGGAACTGAGGCAGTAAGTCTTGCAGCTACCTGGGGCAAGAATATTTCAAATAGAATAGCAAATGTAAATCAAGTATGATGTTGAAGTATACTTGGTGAGTGTAAGGGACTATTTGGAGGCTAGAGAAGTAAGGGGAGAAAGGGGAAAAGTAGTGAAGAAGGGGAAAAAGAGTAGTAAGAGATGAAGTTGGGGTGGTGGAGGAGAATCAGGCCATATAGATATTTTTAAGATATGATAATAATCTTGAATTTTCGTTGGATAAAATAGGAGGTCACTGGCACATATTGAACAGAGCAATTGACAGCATGTCTTAACTATTAAAATTATTACTTTATCATGGGAAATGAAGCAAGAGTCACCAGGAGATGTTACCAAAGAGGGTCACTACTTGATGGCATTGAGTTAAAAACCATGCCACTGATTTTTGAGAAAAAACCTGTTTAATGCAAGGTCATCTAGCAAGAGACTGGAGGTGAGACTCAAATCAGTTCTCCTAAGACTGGGGCTTTGAACTGTTTTTATGGGGTTGAGGAACAAGTAGAAAACGCAGGTTGGCAGAATCTGATTGGTTGCTTTCTGCTAAATCATGGTGTAACTTGAATTTGGGTTGAGAATTGCAACAAAGTGTATCCTCCCCACACCCCCACTTCTGAATATCATTCATTTAACCATGAATCAGGCATCTTAGTTCCATCTTTCACAGTTATTTTCCATCCAGATAATGAGAAAACACCTCAAGGTGAGTTTACACTCTTCTGAACTTGTGAGACACACCTTTGTGAAATTATGACAAGTTTTTTTTTCTCTAAAATGGTAACAGGTATTTTTATCTTAGTTTTATGCCTTCCCTGTTACTCTTGCAACATAAGGGGAAACAAGAAATCATCATAGCCATCATAAGTTTAAAGGACATTTATATATCTGCTCTAAGATGATGATTTGGATAAGGTGTAGCAGCAGAGTTAGTGGAAAGTACTTAATTTCAGAAATCAATATATGTAATACCTTGAAGTGTGATCAATATTTACTTATTGGTTGGATATAGAATGGTAGACATAGGCAGGTATCAGGGCTAACTCCTAGTGTTCTCAACAATTTGAAAAAAAGAGTTTTTCTAAGTTATAGAAAACTAGCTGAACTTTTTTTCTTTATACAACCACTAGGATATTGGGTTTGGACTTGATGACTATAAGATAATCAGTAGATGTTCAAGTGGAGATACTGATCCTTAAGCTGTTTAGTATGAATCTGGACTATAGATGTTAATTTAGGCTTTGACAGTATGTAGATGGCACTTAAAACTATGATAGTAGATGAACTATTTTAGGACATTCCAATTTGCAAAGATTAAAATTAGATAATTTAGACTGAAAAGATCATTATCAAAAATGTTGAGATTTTTGTATTATCCTTGTTATTAAATAGCCAGTGCTTTAGTCACTTCAAAAATTACCTGTAGATTAGAATACCTCTATCTACTCACTGGACCTGATGCTAGTTGTAGACCCCCACCATTATTAAGTGACATAGAAATTCCCTGAAATAGAAACTAAAAATCTGAAAATTAATAGATGTGTCTGGGTTAGAAAATGTTGAAAAATATACCACTTATTAAACATATCTAAGTAAGTGACATTAATTATACTTCAATTACCACCCATAATGAGTTTTCAGTTTGTACTGAGGCAGAAAGTTTACAGGTGGTGAAAAGAAATTCTGGAATATATTTTGTTGGAAAAGAACAGATAAAAGTGCACTTGTAAGGTTTTAAGATTTTGTTTGGAACTTATCCCCTGTAGTTGGTTTAAAAATTTCTAGAGGACATGGTGTGTTTTTGTTTTTGCCTCTTTATAGCTCCTAGTATAAACTGCAGTATAATATACACAACACACATATATAAACATAAATGCATTATCTACATATAAAATATCAATATTTTATATACAGGCAGCAATGTAAGCATTAAAATTAAAAACATGAGAAGACCTGGAGACAGTTTGCTTTGTCACTCATTAGCTCTTTGAGTAATTTAGTTACTTTTGTGCCTTAACTTTCTCACTAATCATAGAAATAATTACCTGATGATGTTTTAGATATAAAATGTTGCTTTTGGATATAAAACCTGTACTACATGCAACAAAACTTAGAACTATGATTTATCAAAGGAAATAATAAATGTTAGCTAAATCATTATTTTAATTAAGAAATTATTTCTCACAAAGCAGTGATAATGGCAAAGAGAATCAGGTTGTTTCCTGAGAGAGAAGTAATCAAGAGAAAGCAGAGGGGAATGGAGATCCAGGTAGGAAAGTTCTCCAGCACAGGAGCACCAGTTAAGGAAAATGATGCAATGGCATATGATATTCTGGAACTTTGACATGCTGGATTAAAAGTATAGAATTCCAAGATGAAACTCTGAAACAACAAAAAACTACATTTAAAAATTAATCCAAGGACAAATAATTTTATTTAGCTGAAAACTAACCAAAGGTGAATACTTACATACTATGTAAATTGGAATGACTTAGTTAAATTGATGAAAGCGTTTCATTGGTAGAATATTTTTTTCCTCAGTGCATGATCTTCCATCCCTGACACTTTGCTGGTTCCCATGTTTATGCTCAGTGAGCTTTCCTCCCACTCCTTTAGTAGACATGACTGAACTGAGTGATAGCTCCTTAGCCAAGATGATTTAATCACATCCCATTCTCTCCAGAATGCTTCAATTGTGCTAGAGTCAGAGGTTAGTTTGTCTGGTAGAGCTGGCAAAAAGACAGACTGAGGCTATGGGGCAGCAGAAAAAGATAACAGACAATTTGAGATGTCAAAAAATATTGAGAAAGAAATACCTATAACATAGAGGAACATACATAAATGATAATGTGAAACTTAGGTATTGCTGTAGACTGTGCAAGGTGTGCAGTGGCCTACCTATAAAGCAACACTTAAAACCATCATCTGGTGTTATATTTGGGAGAGAGTTTTAGAACACAGAACTACCACCTACAGAGCTGCCAGATTCAATTGTATAGAAAGAACTTCCATATAAAAATAAATATTTTTTTCTCAATCTGCTTGAAGACAAGTTCTCCAGAACAGTTTGTCTCCATTTTGTTAAGACATACGGCTCCAGATACCTACCTTATAGAACAAAATTGTTTTGCTATGTAGGGAAAGATGTTACTTTATTACTATTGCTGCATTACTTTTTTTATTAAGTAAGAACTGGAGATAGGCAACCATATCTTCTTATACCCTCCCCTCATTCATGCTGAACTCAGCAACAGAATTCCTTGTTGTCTTTCAGAGCAAATGAATCCATGTAAGATTTTGATCATTCAACAAAACCTCTTAGTTCATTTCAGTATCAAACATATACTGAGAACTCACAGTGTTGTGTTTCAACTCTAAGGTCATGAAGGAAGTCAAATAACAGGAGTTTGGTGGGTAAGAAACTCAGACAAGTTTTCAAGATCTCATCATTACAAGACTGAAAAACTTATCTTTAATAAGAGTTTTTAACTATTCTGAAAATGAAATTGACCAATTTTGAACACCTCCTGCATTGAATTAGGCACAGTACTTATTAGAGGAGCTGAGACAAGAATGTCATGAATAAGCTTTTCAAAGAGACAAGGCATAAATAATGCATAGTGACAAGTGACATTTTGTGAATGTCATTCATGAATCTCTGAATCTTTCTTCTCTCTCTCTCTCTCCTCTTGTGTATGTGTCAAGAAGAGTTAGCTCCAAGAAATCTTAACATGGTAGATTAATTCTAACTGTAAATATTAATGGCAGATGTGTATAAAAGGTAGGGAAATGCTACTATTGACTTAGGTAACAGCATGAGTACAGTCTGCATAAAATAACAATATAAGAATGTTTGTTGGAAATCTACACAATTTTTTTTTTATTACTGAAGCCTTAAATATGAGTCTGGATGCCACAAGAGATAGGATTAGAGAAATCATTGTGGGTCATACCATGAAAATTCAGAACATGAATTCCGTTGGGAAATGGGGAACTTTGATTTTGTTTGTAGAGCATCAAGAACTGGGCATTTCCAAATATTTTATGACTAAATAAGCATACCATCTTCATCTATTTTAATATAATGCCTCCCACATTCATTTCCTTATTTAGTACCGTTGATTGCTTTTCTGCAGTCTGAATGTACTCAAATTTTATGACAACTCATAAATATATGTAAACAACACAATCAAGATTATTGAACATCTCTTATAGCTGGCCCTTGTACTTAAATAGTAGAGGAATTAAGACATAACTCTGTTTTTCAGTTTCCTGCCATCTTTTATATGACAAAATATGTTTATTGATGCATAGCCTGCTCTTGTTTACTACTCTTTCACCTTCACTAACAATCTGTGTTCTTCTAATGACCTGCAGAAAACATCCCAATTGATGTTACCAAGAACTATCTCAATATCAAGTGCAAACGTTTATTTTTAGATTTCTTGTCTTCTACCCAATCTCAAATTTTCTCAGCGTTTACCACCTCTTTGAAAACTTTCCCCTTCATTAATTTTAATGATAGTTATTCTGTGAGTTAAACAAGATTTTTCTCCTTCATTAATTTCAAAACATTTTTTTTCTCAGTGTTAGTCCTCTGTTTTTAGAATATGTTCTTTTAAAAAATCATTTTCTTTCAAGAAGTATTTCTTCTTTTCTTGCTCACCACACACATTCCTTGGGCTATATTAATTAATTCCATGCACCAAATTGCATGCATTTATAGATGACACGCAAATATGAAATCAGATTATGGCTCCTCTTGAGTTCTATATTTCAAAAGTTAACAGAATCCTTAAAGTTAGTAAGAAGTTTCTTGTCTTAAACTTGAAGGTGGTAATGAATCATGGAAATAGAGTGAGACTATCAAATAGGCAACTGAGGAAAAAAAACTGGCAGCTGGGAGTACTGGTAGTCTGAAGAACAAATAAAAGCTCTGCTTACTGTCAGTGAATAAAAAGTAAGCAAAATACTATATCTACTTCCACAGGAAATTCCCATAATCCCTCAGACACCTCAACTTCAAGATGAGTCAGAATTTATTCTTTCTCCCTTCCAAACTTGGGGCCTACTTCTATTTTTCATTTATCAGAGAATGGCATCAAACTCTGGAAATCATTAAATTAGAATGAGTGTCCTCCTGCACACACATACACATACATACATACACATACTATTCAGCTCTCTCGTTCCCTACTTAGAAATATTCATTAAGTATTTATTGATGCCACTTCTAAAATGTTACAACTTGGAGCTTCTAAGTTACAGCAATCTTGTTGGTTGTGGGTACACAAAACCATATTTTATTGCATTTTCTTACACTGAAAAAATGTAACAGTTTATGTCAAAGAACAAAGGTTGACTAGTGGACTTTATCAGAGGGAGACACTGAAACTTAATCTCAACTTAATCTTCTGTGCTGCCATAACCCTCAAATCTGTCCATCCTCTGGTATTCAAACACAGTCTTCATTTCCTTTTGCGAGGAATAAACTGTAGTCTTACAATTAATTTTCTTATCCACTTAGATCACAGTGATGCTCTTCTATCGCACTTCTCTGAGCTATAATAAGTGGCTGTGTTTAACTGCTTTTAGAAGAGACTATATGGTAGTATCGGCATTGCTCTGTGTGACAGATGTAGGTTCAGATCCTTGCTCAAACATGAAGTAGTTTGAGACCTTCTAAAATAACAACAATAATAATGATAATAAAATAATAAAATATTACTCAAAATACTTACCAGTTGTTGGAACTTGCTCTGTGAAAATTATTATGATAAGCACTTTATTACTATGACACCACATGGTAATTATTAAACATTTAAAACTGACTTCTCTGACAAAGAAATTGAGTATCAGAGAGGTTATGAAGATCTGAAGATCACACATGACTAGTGAATGTTAGAGCTGGAATTCTAAACCTAGTTCTTTCTAATTCCAATGTACATACTCTCAAAAATGTTGTCTTTGCCTACAAATAATGCATATAATGTAAATCTTCTTGTTATAGTTTCCTCTTCTATATGGTAGAATAAATAAATAAATAAATAAATAAATAAATATATATATATATATATATATATATATATATATATATATATATATATTACCTTTACAGAATCTAGCATGCAGTGGCTGTTCAAAATGGAAATACTTTTCATTTTTAGTAAGAAACTTTGAGTGTGGAAATGAGACTTTCAATTCCTGAAAACTTTTCTGACTTTCTCAGACATGTAGCTACTAATCTTGATATGAACATCAGGACACTAATGAAGCCATTTGGATAATGAGCACAGGTTACCCAATCCACAACAGGTAAAACAAAATAGCCAATCTCTACAGATTTCCTAAGAATAAAAATATAAATTCTTAAAATTCTACTCTCTATCTCTGCTGACCATCCCATTCACCAATGTAATTCTTCAACTGTTAAAAAATTCTCTCCAATGGATAAGAAGTTTCAGCTCATCTGAGCATGAGTATTTTCATTAAACAAAACAATTTTACTTACAGAGCCCATGCAGCAGCTTTTTCCTCAGGCTGACTCTGAAGGCAGAGGAGACTAAATTCCAGGGGAGGACCCAGTTAATTAGGAGACTTCTTCCAGACCAGTTATGAGGTCAATTCCTGGTGCTAGTGAACTTCCCGTGTGTCTCCAGGGAATGTTGGGTCCCAAAAGACTTCTTTTGCTTAATACAGTCTTTTTATAATCTGTTCCATTTTGCAATTGCTTTTTATGGTTATGTGCTTTAAAAACTGATGTAATTATTTTTGTCCCTGTGTCCTTTATTGAAGGATTTTTGGTAAGAACTGAGATAGGATTCATACAACACAAAATTCACCCCTTTAAAGTGCACAATTCAATGGATTTTAGCAAATTTTCAGAGTTGTGCCGCAACCATCACCGCGGTCTGACTTTAGAAAATCTTTATCACTCTAATAAGAAACCCAGACTCATCAGCAGTCAATCTGAAGAGAGTGTTTTGGGTCATCCTGGGGTAATTTCAAGATTTTAAAAATAATGCTGAAGGCAAGAATTTAAAATATAAAACTATTAAAATGAAAAAAAAAAACCCATATTGCTAAAAGTATCTCCAACTATGACTGTGATTTTATACTCTACCCCATAACTCTTCAATATATATTATTCACAGAAGTCCTGTTTTGTTAGCCTATTGAAGTTTTTAGCAGCCTCTCTCTTATAATTATCTACACTGATAACCAATGATAAGGTTATGTTGGAGGCATGAACCTGGAATGTTCAAATATCAGTCTACAATTTCTATCTATCTATCTATCTATCTATCTATCTATCTATCTATCTATCTATCTATCTATCTATCTATCTATCTATCTATCTATCTATCTATCTATCTATCTATCTATCTATCTATCTATCTATCTATCTATCTATCTATCTATCTATCTATCTATCTATCTATCTATCTATCTATC